>JUFY01023117.1:0-17539 GCA_001855655.1 Leptopilina clavipes | reverse complement strand
TTATAAACCGTTAATATTATATACTGTATCACACACTACTGAATTTTCGTGTATGTTTTGAAGGTGTTATAAAAAATGAATGAGAAAGAGGAGAAATTTTAATTAACGAGGATGAAACCTATTTTGCAAAATTTTTAATTTCGAAAAATTATTTCCCTCTGAAGAAATATGAAGAAAATTAACTATTTATTATTTATTTATACTATATAATTGTTGTATCTGTATTTAATATTTTAAATATTTTTTTTAATATTAAATAATTTTTTAATATTTTTTAATATTTTTAATATTAAAGAATAATTTTTCAATATTTTTAATATTTTATTATTGTCTATACATTGTTTAAAACTATTTTCGCATTTTTGAAATATAATTTAAAATTTATATCCTACAAAAGGCGGAATTCGTGAAAAAAATGACGAAAAAATTGTCATTTTTTCATAAGACCAGAGATATTTAAATTATTGATTGGTATTTTGCCAATTTCACTGAAACAAGAAATTATTTTATCGTTTTTCTTACTTTTTTGTGGCATGCATGCCATTTTAAAATAAACGTTTCAATGAAATTGTTTCCAAGATGCACCACGTGGAGGTAACCAATCATGCATCTCAAAAAAATAAAGAAAAAAAAAAAATTCAAACGAAAAATTTCTAAACAGTATTAAACAATGTATAGACAAAAAATTTATATTTATCCATAATGTTTCAATAATGATAAATGTAAATAAATGTATGGTTCAAAAAGGAAGTTGAATGTTTAAAAAGTAAATAAAAAAAAAAAAAAAAAAAAATATCAACATAAATAAAAACTTAATTATTCTTTTTATAATTTTCTTCACGCTTTTTGCCTCACGTGAGAGACAGCACGTGGCAATCGAGACATTCATTTTATAGGTTGAATGCATCTAATGATTAAAGAATTACACCTGTAATAAATTATGTAATCAATTTGTGATAAAATCACCAGCAATTATATTATGAATTATAATTAATTTTGCAGATAAATCGAGTTGACAGTAATTTATATCTTCATGAACAAATCAATTCAAAATGTTTATCTATAAATAAATTTTTGCATGTAGATAAAAATACACATTCAGAAAAGAATTTTTTTTGGGACAATTAATATAAAATTTTTCACACATTCAAAGAAAAATTCTTTTCTGAATAGGATTCAAATTGAATGTAAATAAAATGGAGCATTATTATTTTTTTTTTTTATAAATAAATAATTCTCAGGCAGCATTAATTTTCGCGTGTTAGAGAGAATACTGGAGATTATGAATGTGGATAATATCAGGTGCTCCATAAAGTAATTTTTTTTTTCTTTTTTTTTGTATCCATTGGTTAGGTGATGGTAATTTTTAAATACAGATATACGATATTTCTACTTGTGGATTTGTAATTGCATTTAAACCGATGTAAATCTTAGCCATATTTCGGTGTCAGTGTTGATATATGGTCAAGTTGGTAGAGAGAAAATCTTATGGTGTTCAGTAGAGCGTCTCTTTTTGCAAAAACCGTTACTCCTGAAGAAGTAAAGTTCAGAATACACATTCACTAGTTCGCTCGTAAAACTTCCAACACTGATAATGATAGTAGCGTGCAGTTTTAGCACGTGGAAAACTTCAGATTGAACGGCTTCACACATTTATGAATATTAGAACACTTACCTACACGTCTTCTGTAATTATCGCACTTCCGAGTTCGCATATAATCATTTTTCGCAATATATTTTTCATTGCATAATTTCATTAAATTTCAACAACAAACTAATCATTTTTTATAAATTAATTTTAATTAATTTAAATTAATTTTAATTAATTTAAATTAATTTAAATTATATTTAATAACTAAATATTTTTTAGGATTAAATAATAATAATTAAATAATAATAATAATAATAATAATAATAATAAATGTATTTTTACTATTATGTCCAGAAAAATCCTGACTACAATTTACTAATTAAATAATAATTGTTAAATAATTTTAAAAATTCATGGTTCAATATAATTATTCACTCGAGGTGGATTTGTCACTGCGAGAAAAATTTTTCCCATTAGATTTTTTTCTATATAATTTAATAATCAAATATTCTTTACAATTAAATAATAACAGTTGAATAATTTCAAAAAAATGCATTGTTTATTAATTTTTGAACTCGAGGTGGATTTGCCAATGCGAACAAAATTTTTCCCATTCGATTTTTTTCTATATAATTTAATAATTAAATATTCCTATATAATTTAATAATTAAATATTCTTTACAATTAAATAATAACAGTTGAATAATTTAAAAAAATTCATTGTTTATTAAATTTTGAACTCGAGGTGGATTTGTCAATGCGAGCTAAATTTTTCCCATCAGTTTTTTTTTCATTTTTTAACAATGAAATATAATTATTATATAATAATTAAATAGTGTTAAATAATTTTAAATATTTATTATTCATTATTCATTATAATTTTTCCCCCTGGTGGATTTGTCATTGTGAGTGAATTTTTTCCAATCAGGTTGCTGCAACGGTTGCTCAGGATTATGAAGTCTCAGAAATCCAGTGTAGTGGAGCAGGATCGGCCAATGATTTATTAACTGCAAAAATAAAAAGGCCTGTTGGTTTTAGAGGTTCTCCTCTCTTTGCCGATGACAGAGCCGCTGACCCTCTCACGGATATTAATTGCCAGATAAGGCCAGCTCCTAATGATCCGCAGGAGGACAATTATTTCTTGAAAGTGACAGACTTCACCCGTTGCGGGATCTTGAAGAGAAATGTGAGTACAGTCTTTGTTCGCTAAACAAAAATTCCCCAGTTAATTCAAATTCGCCCCTTTTTTAAATTTCAAATTTTGAAAAATTCAAAATTTTCAGTTTCAAATTAAGTCAAATCAATAAAAAAATATTTCAACACTTTTTTTTCAGACATGATTAATAATTTTGATGATTTTTTTTTTTTTCAAAAATAGGGATTCATTCATCTCAGAGTGTGGTTCCCAGCATTTCCAGGTGTTGTTATGCTCGCAGATCAGGAATTAATTTTAATGTGTCGTCCACCGGAGCCAACTTTGTTGCGGCACAAAGCTGCTGGATTCGCAGGAACTTTGTAAGTCTTTTGGAAATTGAAATTCGTATTTTCGAAACAAAAGAATCGTAATTGGAAAATTTTAAATTTTAAAAAGTGACTCTGATGTAAATGATTACAGTCCACATGGAGCAAGAGTTTCCGGAGTAGTGGAGGAAACACCGGGACGTTTAGAGTACGAAGTGGCACTTTATCGAGAAGCCGCTGGCAATTCGTCGGATCCGAATCAAAGTTCCCAAACGGTTGATCAAGCTGTTCCGATTGGCACCAAATTACAATTGAGAGCACGCATTAGCGCCGAAAGTGCATGGGGTTTCATTAAACTTCTAGAAGTCACAGTCAGTCCCGATCCTGATCAACCACACGCACCAGGAAGCGTCTTCCTCGTGAAGGAGGGCTGCAGGAATCGTGATTTTGCCTCGATTATTCCTCATCAGCCGGCTCGATATCGTGACAAAAAGAATGAAGTTTTTCTCGATTTTGAAGCATTTCTTTTGAGTTCCATGAGAGACAGATCGACACTCTGGATTCATTCACAAATCAAGGCTTGCATGGAACCACAGGATTGTCAGCCGGTAAAATTTTCTTGAAACCATCATTCCAAAAATGCTAATTTAAATTTTCTTTTTGCTGTAACAAGAAAATTTTTTTCTCTTTTAGGATTTCTGTCTCGATTTGTTTGAACCATCAGGACATGGAAAGCGCAAGAGAAGAACGTCTGAAAAAGAAGATTTAGAAAAAGATTTGTCCTTCCCGAGAGTGGAGAGATTAATTCAAAAATATAACGATTCAACGCAGTATACAAAGTTTAAGGAAAATATTGAATATACCGTTATGATGCCAGATGGTAAGAAATAATTTTTTAATTATAAAATAATGACTTTTTTCCCCTTGTTTTGATAAAAGCGCAATATTCTATTGTATTTTTCAGACGTTTACGACAGAATGACATCAGGTTTTGAAAGCAGTTGTGGAAGTTTCCTTTACGTTGCTACAGGCCTTGGAGCGTTGTTGGTCCTTTCTGCTCTAATTATGTGCTATCTGGCGTCCCGTTTACAAAGTATTTCTCAATTACCACATAATAAAAGTATCGATGAACTTGTCAGAGATCGGGCTAGAAAATATTACGAACCATCATCTGGATATACTGGTCGAACAACCATACAATAATCAATTTTACTAATCTCTGAAATATCCCAAAAAAATTAATTTCTAAAAAACAGACTTTAATCTTTGGTGGTTTTATTACTTTTTTTTTTAATATATATAAACTAAAAAGTTTTTCTAAAAAATACAATTAAGACAAATCTTCTCTCTAAAACATTAATGGAGTATTAGAATAATTGTTTGTCCTAATGACAAATACTGTACTGAATTTCCAATTAAAAACTCCAATAAATCGCAATGCTAATTCGTGACCTGAAGAGAAATCGGACAAATTTTTGACTTTTATTCGTGCAATAAATAATATTAGAGTTTATTAGTAAAAATTAATTATAATAATTAAAATTAGATGTTTGTTTGATGAATAGAGAGAATTTAAGCTTTAAAACTCACATAATAAAAATGTGTTTTATTTTAGTAATAAACTCTGTACATATAAATGATTTTTTTTTGGTATAAACTAAGCGCATCAAATGAAAATTTTTTTCTATTATTATATTATAATATTTATTTAATTTATTTATAAGTGTGCGCCAAACAGACTTAAACAGAAGAAAGTTTAAATGAATAGTGTACGATCATAAACTGTAGATTAAGATTTTTATATTTATTTAAATTATTAAAAATAAAATAATTTCCAAAATTGTGTATTCTTTTTTGTCAAAGCAAAATATTACGAAGAAAAAATTTATTTTATCACTAATACATAACTAAATAAAATAAATTATATAAATCTGTTGCTAGTTTTTTATATTAAAAAAATCAAACATGATCATTAAAAAATAATTTTGATTCAAGTAAAATTAAAAAGACAGTCTTGAATATTCTCGAAATCATTTCATTTTTTTTTCTTTTTGTTGCAATAAATTTCTATTGACCTTAATATTCGATTTTCTAAAATTTCTCACATTCAATGATTAAACTAAAAACGTATAGTATAAACTAGTCGTTATTCTTAATTTTTGATATAATTTTTTATCTGCTATTTTTAATATAATAGTTACGATATTTTTTAAAAATTCTCTGACGAGAAGAGGTAGTTTAAAAATTTTCTTTGTCAGTCACATGGTGATTTATATATAATTATTAAACGATTCACACAAAAAACAAAATTTTTTTTGAACATATGAGTCAAATGATAGAATAATACTCGTTCAATAAATTAATTAAAAACAAAAACGATCTAGATATTGCTATAATATTTCAGGTTACATTGTAAATTTTAACACAAAATCTGTAAAAGATTTAAAATAAAAAAAGGCAAGTTTCATAATTTACATAATAATAAATAAGAAAATTAACGTAGTTTCATATTTACAAATAATTCCAGAAAATCTTAACATCATAAAAATCATTCTGCTTTTTTTTGAGACTCGAGGAAAGCTTCATAGGCGGCAATTTCTTTTTTCTCCTTCTTTATATTTCTATCTTCAAATTTCAACCTGCAATTATTTAAATAATAAGAACAGGAATAATCCTTGGGATATGTAAATAAAAATCTGACCTTTTCTTCTCATGAATTTAAAAATTTTTTTTTTATTTACATATCCTATGAGAGTGATTCCAATGGATGAATAAAAAGAAATTAAAAAGCATTAGCATACGAAAAAAAGACATTTATTGTAAAACCAAATGATTAATACAGGAAATGCAATGGAAATTATTTTTTGGGCCTCAAATTCTTAATGATTGAACGTAGTTCCTCAGACCTAAGGGTATTAAAACAACTACATTCAGTGATAACTGAAAATAACGTGGGTAAAGGGAGCAAGCAATAATATATAAATTGTGAAAATATTATAATAAATATAAACAAATATATAAACAAATATGAAAACAAACAACGACATAAAAAATGTTAGTGAAAAAGAGGAAATTAATTTTCGAAGTGAAATGAATGCGTTATATTTAGCTGAAAAAATAACTCACCGGTGAAGAATAATCCTTTCAACAATTTTTTCCGTGGTCATGTCATTGCCGCTGTCTACTAATTTAAATTTGTTTTGTCTTTTTGGTTCTGCATAAGGATCGGCACCATTTTCACAATTGACTATTGGTGTTTTTCCATGACATACAATTGATACGTTGAAATGCTCCATTAATTCTTTTGTCACTTCGTAAGGTGCTCCTATCACAACTTCATTTACAAACTACACATGAAAAACAACCACAATTATTATTGTTTTATATTTATTTTCTAAATAAATACTTCTTTTTACTTTAAATTTACTTCTTTTTAAAATTCTTTTAAATTGTGTATACTCACTTTACACGCTAAAACGCTAAGAACTCTCTCATGAAGATTCATAATAGGATAATTGCCACACTTGTATTTATTTACAGCAGGATCTGTATGTAGACCGACGATAAGATAGTCGCCTTCCTTTTTCGCAACATCCAAAAAATCTAAATGACCAACGTGAAAGAGGTCAAATGCGCCAGCCACATAAACAACTTTATCGTTTGGTTGAGGACTCTTTCCGTCGCTAAATTGAATAATTTTCTGTGTGGTTGGTAAAAATTTTGAACATCCTGTCCATGGGCTTCGAGCTGTCTTATCTTGTCCCATACTTTTGCTTGGCTCACGATCAACACTGTATTCACTATCTCCTTGTTTGAAGTGTTGTCTTGTCATTAAAAGCATTCGACCCACGAGATCAGTTGTAGAAACACCAGCAGTTCTCTGAACCTCTCTAAAAACAAATAACGGATCATTTTTTTAATTTATAAATACAAAATCCAGGTAATCACACGATGAGTAAGTTTTAAATTTGTTAGTACCTGTAGCGATCCGCAGCTTTCACGAGATGATAAGTATCAACTCCGTCCGCTGTCATTGTGATGTCATCTCCGTGACAACAAAAGTTACAATTGTATTTATCTAAAGTTTCTAAAGTTGTAACGTAGGGAGCACCTAGAACCACTTCATCCACCCATTTAATGCCACGTACCATTTTATATCTGAAATAACCAAAACAAAATTTTCCAATTATTTATAAATTAAAAAATAAATTAGAATTTAAATGTTCAATTCAATATGTATAGATTTAAGGTGAAAATATCAAAGTGCAATACAATATATGGTTTAAAGACGGAAAACTTTAAATAGAAAATATTTACGTTCAAGATAAAACGGAGACATTCTTTAAGTTTGAATAATATGAAACAATTTATCATGTAATGCAATTAATGAGTCGTATCGCTGATTCACGAAACATGTCATGTTAAAAAAATTATATGTTAAATTTTAAAACAAGTTTTTTTATCACAAGTATGTTAAATATTTTTTTTTTAAATTGCTTTTTAAATGAGTTTTTTTTTTAATTTAAAAAAAGTTTCTAGACTGATATAATGAATTTTTTTCAAAAGTTCAGATTTTAAATTAATTTAATTCATCTTTCTAAATTTAAATATTTCTGATACTACTTGAGAATTGATTAAATATTAAAATTATTACTTCAAAATGAAGAAAATTAATTTTTTTAATTTTACCTTTCCTCTTGCGTAAAAACAGGAGGACCTTTATGCTTGGAAATTTCCTCATCTGTATGAATACCAACAACTAAATAATTTCCTAAAGCTTTGGCCTGACGTAGTGAATTCGCATGTCCAAAGTGCACCATATCATAGCTGAAATCAATTGAAAAATTTAAGTAAAAGAACAGTCATTAATTACCATGAAAATCGCGTGATAATCATACATATAAGACTTAAATGAACCAGAAATTGTTAATCTAACGGTAAATTACAATTAATGCAAATAAAATTCTCAAAATAGAATATTTTCTCAATTTTGATAATTATATTAACAATCAAACAATTCTAAGGGAATGAAAAAATACATAAATTAAAGAATATACAAAATTAGAGTAGATTAATGAAATTTTTTAAAATTCTTTTAAAAATCGTTAAAATACTGTTAATGTCCAGTCCAAGGTGATAAAGACTATAGTTATAACCTTAGCACTAAAAATTGATTGCCCCTGAATACAAATGTGAAAACTATGCATGCCATATAGATAATTTACATATTTGTAAGAATATATATATATATATATACCACAAAATAAATACCACAAAATAACATAAAAAATATGAAAATCGAACGTTAATTTTTCGAAAAATTGAAAACCAACAAAACGTCCCAATAATGAACCGTTTATATTGTTTTCCAAAAGAATACAAAATTACATATATCTAAGTTTGTAAATTTAATGAAACAATTATTACCCAATTTTTGCAATATTTAAATAGTATTTTTAAAAAACGTAAACTCACCATCCGTCACACCAAACACGAACTTCCGCTTTCTTTTCTGACATTATTAAACTTGAGAAAATGTTAAAAATTTATAAATGAATAATATAAAAATAATTATTAATATTACTCATTTATTAAAATGAATATTTGTTATTAAAGAATATAACCTTAAAGTCGGTCTGACACGACAACCGCACAGTTTAATATACAGCGCATCACTGTTTGAGACTGTTTCGTCAGAATACACACAGTGGCTTTGAAACATGCGCACCCCAACACAAGCGCAAAATTAAAATTTTCCTATACAAATGTTGGAATGTTGTAGTCCAAATTTGCAAAGTACTCCCACTCTATGACCTTCATTGATCGACGTCATTAAGCATCATCATCATCAGAAGCATTTATAAAAGCAGACTGTTCTCGTATTTCTCCCATACATATCTTCTCAATTATTAATAATGCTCTGGATATCACTAATCACCTTTAATAAATGATAATGCATTAATAATGTTTTTCGTTAAATTACAAAAACACCTACTGTACTAATATAATTAAAATTAACTTTTCAATTTTTAATTAAAACTATTAAATGTAAAATAATTTATAAAAAGGCCCCTTATATTAAATTTTGTTGAAAAAAGTCCACAAGATCTCTCTCTCTCTAATCATGACATCAGTTTTTATTAAATCATAATGTTGAAAAAGAATAGAATAGAATTTAATCCCAGTGATTGTTTATTGAATATATGAAACTAGAACATGATCTGTTTTTGAAATCATAGTCACAACAAATGTCATTATCTATAATTAAGAATTTTTTGTGTCAATACTTGATTAAAACGAAGTATAAAATACTTAAGGAATTCCATGAAGGAAAACAATATTAAAGCAGTTTATTAAAAAAAAAACTGTTTAATAATATTGCTCTCTTGTCTATATAGATCGAACCACATCGAATGATTCTAGATAATAAATTTCCCTCCAATGAAATGAAGAGTTCAACTCTCCTGATTAACGTTCATGAGATTCTCTTATCAGTGAGTACGCGTAAAAATGTATAATAATTAAGCCTCATATTTATAAAATGAAGTAATCGAGTTTTTAGGAAGAATACAAATTTCAATCGATATACGGTATCTTTTTATTAATCTCCGTATTTACCTTACATTTCATTATAGTAATTATTTACTTCCCCCTATTATTAGATATATAATAAACTAAACTATTACAAAATATTACAATGCCATGACATTGTACTTAAGAAGTAAATTAAATTCATTTCAAAAATTGTACAGGAAGTAGATATATATAGATATAAAGTAATTAATTGATAAATGAATACAAGTTTTTAACCTCTACCAATTTGTCATCAAATTATATTTTCATTTTGAAAATAAAATAATAATTTCAATGTAAATTAAACGAAAAGTCTTCAATGATTATATAAAACATTTTGTAAGATAAGTAAATAGAGTACAATGTTCTACATTTGAACTCTCTCTCTCTCTCTCTCTCTCTCTGTCTCTCTCTCTTTCTAAATAAATTGTCTCTTTCGGAAGATATTTTTATCTTACTGCTTTATCAATAAAATAAAGACGGATGTAAAGGAATTTAACAAAAAAATTCAATTTAAATGAGCCACATTTGTTTCGGATTTGAACACACGTCATTGGGGACCTCAATTAAATTGTCAAGTTTTATAGAAAAGGAGCAAAGTTTTACATCGCCACAGTTGGGAGCAAAACATTTATGTACTTGTAAAGTTATGTGAAAAATGAATATACACAGCCGCCATTATCTACCTATTAATTAAAAGTTATATAGAATTATTTAGGGCAACTGGTATGCTTTATATTGCAAAGCATCGAACATGGAATTCAATTCCATTGTTGGATTTCTTTTTTTTAAATAAAGAATCTTTTTAAGATTTATTATTTTAATAGCCATTATTTTGTTGCCTGTAATTGCCACCACTGCCTCCACCGCCGCCGCCACTATTTCCATATCCGCTTCCATTTTGACTATAACCACCTCCACTGCCGCTTCCACTACCGCCATAACTATTTTGCGAGAAGGATTTATTTCCGTATCCACCTCCACCCATTCCACCTATTAATTTTACATATCAATAGTAAATATTTTCATAGATTTTATTTTCTCATGGAAAAATGTATTTTAAATATAATATATAAATCTCAATTAAAAATTGTGTAATTTACCAGAACTGCCACCACCCCATTTCCCTCGATCACCACCTGCATTTCCACGATCAAATCTTCCACCTCCTCTGTCATTATTGTCACGGCCTCGCATACCGCTTCCACCTCGTCCACCACCTACACCTCGACTACTGCCTCCACGACTGCTTCCACCTCGACTACCACCACTTGATCTTCCACCGCTAAATCTGCCACCTGAAAAGTATTCCATTCAGCAAAAATCTCAAAAAAATCGACCTCCGTTTTTAAATAAAAGTCGACTCACGTTTGTACATTCCTGGATTTCTTGACAATTCGTACAATTTCGGATTAACGACCTGCTTAGCTTCTTCAAGTACTTGAATCAAATCATTAGCCTTGTGTGCATTTGCCGGTGTGAAGAAAGCATAAGCAGTACCGGTACGTTGAGATCGACCAGTTCTTCCAATACGGTGAACATAGTCTTCCGAGTTGGACGGGTAGTCCAGGTTTATAACAAATTTGACATCTTCGACATCTACACAAAAATTCGAGTCACTCAAAAAATAAGATATTACTTGTTTCTTTGTGGTTTAATCAACTTAGAAAGCGAATACTAAGCAAGCAATAAAAAAATTTATCAAATCAAAAACTTATAAATTTCATGTACAAATAGGATTAATTGATCATTTCAATGAAAAAAAATCAAAAAAGACTTTTTGAACTAATTATTAAATCCTATTTGCAATTTTCTTTTTTTGAAGTCATGCTAAGTTGACCACAAAGAGCAAGTGTATTATTTAATTACCTGTTCTTGTCAAAGGCTGGAAATGTAAATACATTTTTTGAAAATGTAGAGGAATCAGAGCTCAGATGGTTGTCAAGGAGTCTCGCTCAACAGGTAGCGAGCTCCACATTTAGTCTTAGGGACTCAAACACCCTTCTCTCCCGCACCAAAGTATGGACCTGTCCTGATAATTGAAAATCTGTTCCTTGTTTTCTTGAAGTTGGAGCACATACTGTACCAATACAGCATCTATAAATCTGTCAAACGCTCGGCATCAAGACACATTTTTGCAATCTCAATTTCACTAAAGAATTCGTACATCATTTCTAAATCCTTAGAATCTATAAACAAGGAGACGACAATTTTGATTGAAACTCAATTTCTTAATTATTTTTCAAGACAATCCAAATCTTTTTTTTTTTATTTTACTAAACCGATCAAAACGTTAAAATTTGATGGAATTAATGAGTATTGCAGAGAAGCTTGATGCCTTGAGTTAACTACCTGAGCTAAAGGGTTAAGAAATTCCAGTTTGCGGCCATCTCATGTTGGATGCCCTAATACTAAATATACTTCCATACTTTGGACCGTCGCAGGTACAGAGTGAGAGTGTATTATTTTTGAGTGGCACGGGAAGCTGAGGCACAGCGTTAGATTAGCTTGTTGAGAGGGGGCGAAGTCACGCCCCATTTTTTTAATTATTCCAAATCAAGCTCTCCAGAGTTGTTATCATTGATAAAACTCCGTCGCATGTGCCTCTGAAAAAAAAATATAGAACAGCAAGTTATTACCAGACTGACAAGACGCCTTGATCAGATTAATTAAATGTTAGAACCCTCATAATCTCTTCTATTTTACTTACTTGGCTGAAATATTCCAGATTACTTTTCAGTCAATTGTATATAAAACATTCTAGAGAAATATGTGTAAATCTAAAATCTAATCAAGAATAATTTTTAAAATTTGCATATTTCAATTTGTTTCAAGACTGAGAAGAATATCTGGAATCTACCTACACTATAATATTAATATCAGGAAATAAAATAAAATTAGACACAATTCCTTTTCTCTAAAAACGAACTTCAATTTGTTTAGAAATGAAAAAAAATATTTACTTTGCTCAGACTTGATCCAAAATCCAATCGTTGAATTGAATTCACCTTATCTACTTTTTTTCTTTAAAGCATTTTTACCATTAAACTGCATTCACGCTGTTGGAATATGAGTGTCAATTCAGTCTGGCACATGCCGTTGTCCGATACCACATTTCAACTATTGTGAATTACGCGAGTAATTATTTAAATTAATAACCATCACAGCCTGACCCTTACATCATACGATTACTTTTAAATTTGTAATCTCACCTAAACCGCGAGCTGCCACGTCTGTTGCTACTAAAATAGCAGACCTGCTACCTCGGAATTCTAAAAGGAAAATTATTTTCATTTAGCTTACTTAACTGAATCTCCTTAAATAGAATAAGAATCTATACTTACGATTTAAAACGTAATCTCTTTCTTGTTGACTTTTGTCTCCATGAATACCTATTGCCTGCCATCCGTACCTGTTAATTGCCCTTGTAATATCATCAACTTTTCTTTTAGTTTCAACAAAGATGATTGTCTTGTTTTCCGGTTCATTTGAAATTTCCTCCAAGAGTTTCATTAGTTTGCCCTCTTTTTCATACTCCTCGCAAACGTCAACAATTTGTAGAATATTGTGATTTGCTGCTAATTGTAGAGAACCAATGTTGATTTGAATGTAATCAGTTAAAAATTCTTCAGCAAGATTTCGTACTTCTTTTGGCCAAGTAGCGGACCACATAAGCGTTTGCCTATCGGGTCTGATTTGTTCAATTATTTTCCTAATTTGCGGCTCAAAACCCATATCGAGCATTCTGTCTGCCTCATCCAACACCAGATAGGTGCAACGACGAAGATTTGTTGTTCCTCGTTCTAAAAAGTCTATTAAACGTCCGGGTGTTGCTATGCAAATTTCCACTCCACGTTCTAAATCCCTGGCTTGGGGTCCTTTTGGTGCTCCTCCAAATATACAGGTGTTTCTTACTTGTGATGACGCGCCAAAATCTGAAGCCACTTGCTGAATTTGTTGAGCGAGTTCTGGAAATAAATAATTTTTTTTATTCATTCTCATCATAATGAGAAAGTATTTTTATTCTTTTTGTAATTTCTCACCTCTTGTTGGTGCTAAAACGAGTGCAATCGGTCCATCATTTCTATTTAATCGTGGCTGATGATTAATGTGAACGATGGCTGGAAGAATGTAGGCTAAAGTTTTGCCAGAGCCAGTTTGAGCGATGCCAACCATATCGCGTCCCGAGAGAGCGATTGGCCAACCTTGAGCTTGAATTGCAGTCGGTTCACCGAATCCTTGTCTCTGAATTTCATTTAAAACATAATCGGGAAAGCCTCCTTCTTCAAAGTAGACATTTGGACCGGGAATATTACTTCCTTTGACAGTGATTTCTTTATTTGAACGAAAGGAATCAACGGAATGTAGACTTCGATTGGAGACGTTTAAATGTAGTTGGTAAAAATCTTTTCTAAAGGGTTGCAATGAACCCATATCCCAGCGAGGTTTTCGCAGACGTTCACCAGGTTGGCGATTTTTAAAATTATTATTACCAAATCCACCATCACGATTTCCCATTCCTCCGCTGCCAAATCTACTTCCTCCAATATTACCACCACCATCACGATTTCCAAATCTTCCACCGCTGCCTCCATCACCTCCTCCTCGGCTTCCTCCTCTTCCTCCACGACTTCCACTCATTCCACGACTTCCGCCACGTCCACCAGTGCCACCTCGTCTATCAACACCACGATCACGATCTCTGTACGCCCTGTAAAAAATAGTTCATGTACAATTAATCAAAATTAATTGAATCAGTCTTTAAAAGAAGAAAGTATTTTTTCATACAATGACCTTCAATATGTTCTTATGGGATTTTAATTGTAAATTTTTCCATGCCAGACGGCACACCTTTTACAAAATACACCCCGTAAAAATCAATATTGTAACAAAATTCTGTTACATATTAACTATGTATCTCTTGAGGTACGACTATTCCAATTAAGAATTTAAAAATCTGACATTCATTTAGAGAAAATTCTACAATCACGCTGATATATATCTAATTAACATAATTTGATATATTAATCATTAGAGATGTGAAAGTTGTGTATATAAAATAAGATCAGCTCATAAGAAAAATAATGTAATTATTTCCAAGTCTAGTTTTAAATAGTTGGGCATTTAAAGTCCATTTCTGGGAATTGTTTCCATTTAAAAATTACGTCAATAAATTGCAAGTGTATACAACCAACATGGACACCGAATGGCAATAATGCAACAATCACCAATTTGACTAAAACTACAATATGGAACAGTAGAAAATGATTAATACTCACATTGTCATTCAGACGAGTTGTAATTTTCAATTAAGTATTCCTTGTTTTTATTAAATTTTCCAATAAATATTATTTAGAAGAATAAACTTGCGCGTCTCCAAGCTGCAGAGATGATGTAAAGATGGAAAGCAACACCACAAGGAAAGGGAACAAGCGCGACATCTTCTGACATTTCATGAAGTTCTCTCCTTTTTCCATTATAGCGAATTCGGTTATCTGCTCTGAGAGTGATCTTGCTCGGTGCAGGAGTATTGCTTGCTCTGCTCCGAAAATTATGTACTCTGCTCTGTCGCACTCTGTGACGTCATGAGCACTGGCAGAATGCAAATCTAGAGCAGAGCAGCCAAACCGAATGCTCCAAGCGCTCTGCGCCGGAGTGGATTTGTCAAACCGAACATGCGACTCCTGCTTGGAGCACTCTTAGAGCACTCCGGTGCAGTTAACCGAATTCGCTATTAGTATCTGATGTGCGAACAGAACTTTCCTTCAAGTGCACCTCATTTATAAATCATGGCCGGGGAACTCGGTTTCGCCAGTCAGATTGACTGGAAATTATGCAGGTCGTATCGCGTTCTATTTAAATACACTTTTTAGCTTCTATATTAGTATACAAAAGTGTAGTAGCTAAATTATAAAGAAGCTTTTTTCACCAAAAAAAAAAAAAAAAAAAAAAAAAAAAAAAAAAAGAAAAAAACACAATAAATTAATAAACAAATTATCATATAGGTATAATATTAAAAATTGTATAATAGCTCATTGCAAATAGAAAAAAAAATTCTTTTAAGTATATGAATTCGACAATTTCAACCGAAATTGGAACGAATCGAATTCTTGGCAAAAATATTTCTGATATGATAATTTAAATACTTGAATGACAGGTTTCTTATATATATGAATTTGAACCAGATTCATATTGAAGGTTAATTTTGAAGGTCGATTTTGAATGAAAAATTCATTTTCTCAATATGTGAATTTTTTTGTTCTTGATTTTCTCTGTTCTTTTACCTCTATAAAAATTAAGAAAGGAAGGAGAAGAAGAAAAACACATCGACTTTTCCTATGCGGTGTCTTTTCGGTCTTTGATGAATTCGTTCAGGCGCCGTCGCCAAAGTGCCCGGTAATTTTAGAACACGCTATTTATAAATGATGATAAAAGAAGTGCGGAGAAAATAGGAAAGTTGGCTCTGAACCCTCGAGAAGTCGATCCGTTGATGTTGCTGTCAGGTCTAATGAAACTCAAAATCCCCACCTGATATTGAAAATAAGTAATCCCCCACTATAATCAAAATATTCCAGCAAAAAAACGTTTAACATTATTCCAATTAATTTTCTAATTCATTTTGAAAAATGAATTTAAAATATATAAGATAAATTCGAAATTTAACGAAGCATCATCGATTTAATTAATTAAAATTACTTCAATGAAGTAGGAATTAAAAAAAATTTATTTAATCGAATTCCGCAATAAATTATAGAAAAATTCTATTTTTTTTCTCATTAAATTAGTTTAATAAGAATTAAGACAAAAAATTAGTATGTAATTTTACTTTACATTTAAATTGAAATTTAATTTAACTCTTTAACGGAGGAAGAGCCAATAAATTATTGTACAATTGCCAGGTGAATCTTTCAGATTTAATTAAAATTTAATAGATCAAGTAAAAATAACATTCTCAATCTTAATTACATAAAAAGTATAACTCATTCTCATTTTATCAAACAAATATTGCATACGTCACAATCTTTATCATCATCACAATCTATATTTATATACTGACAGAAATAATAAAATTCCTTTATCTTTGCTTATTTTTCAAAAAAAAAAAAAAAAAATTTGATTTTTTTCCCCCTTGATTACGAATTATATGATGATGAGAAATAAAAGTAAACGTTTTTCGCTAGTAGTTAAACATTTAATTAAATAATTATAGACAAATCTATTGTGTTCATTTATGTAGGCTTTTCTTTTGAGGGAAAAAAGAAAAAGTTGTACTTTAACATCTTCTATCTTAGAGAACCTGTTTCGCACGTTGAAAAAAAAAGATGCGTCATTGGCAGACTAAATGAAAATACACCAACGTATCTGTCATTCTATCAGTTGAATACAATGTTTCCAAGAATTAATGCCAAGAAATTCCTATAATCGATTTATACAGCTATCGAATGATTCACCTTAAAACTCAATAACCGGGATTACTAACTTTTTCTAGATAAATATATCTTGTTAATATTAATCTGATAATTGGTGAACTCTTCATGAACAGATAGATATGCGTATAGCTTTATCTTACTCCGAACAACAAGTGTTGCAAAATTTACATTTCCAAATTGTTTCAGTTTTTTTTTTTTTCAAAAATTGAATCAAATCATTCGAAAAGAGTAAATTTTATAGTAATTAATTTGAAAATTTTGAATTATAAAAGTTTTATCTAATAAACATAAATAATAATTAATAAAAAAAATAATAAAAGTAAGTAATAGTATACACTGAAAAAAAAAAATTTATTTGATTCAAATAACCGATTACTTGTCTATTATTAAATAGATTAAATTAAATTAAATAAATTATTAAATAATAAAATAAATATTTACTTAAATCAATAAATTTTTTTTTCAGTGTTATAATAATAATAAT
>JUFY01023113.1:11368-32471 GCA_001855655.1 Leptopilina clavipes | reverse complement strand
TTTTGAGTTATCTTGTAATATCTCGAAAACAAAAAAAAACGGCATCATAAAATTTGGTATACTTATAGGAAAAAAGCTCAGCTTTCGTTTGCAACCATTAAAAAAATTTTAAAAAATGCCTTTTTTGAGAAAATAGCAAATTTGTGTTTAATTTTTGAAAATAAAAGTCGAATTTTGAAAATACTAAAAAACAAAATTGCTTAATCAAAAGAGCATTAAAAAATATGTAGGATGCACTTCCATTTCAATTTTTTACTTTAAATGTACAGACAGGAAAAATTAGAATAGTAGGCGATGTCTAACAAAATTGATGATATTGCCCCCTCTCTACCACCGCCAAATTTTCAAAAAAGTGAAAAATTTTTTTTTGCTTATATTACTACCAGATAGAACAATAATTCCCCAAAGTTTCATTTCGATCTGAGAAATTGAATTTTTCACTTGGGACATTACACGAAAAATGCCCCATATATAATAATTCGACCCCAGAAACTCTGATACAAGACACATTTTTTTTTTAGTAAAACATATAATAGTTTTTTCGTGCGGAAAAAATTCTTTTTCATTTAAAATTCAACACCTCGGCAAGTTTTTCTTTATCAAACATACAATTATACGATGTTATCCTCATTTCACGGTACAACAGCAAATTTTATACATAATTATGCAAATTTTAATTTTTGTATAATTTTTTTCATGTTTTGGTATACAATATATAAATATGAAAAATAATATCCTTTGTTAAATTTTTGAAAATAAGATCAATTTTGAAGCAAAAAAAAAAATATGTATAGTAAAATTAAAAAAGTATTTTTTAAAAAACTATTATTTTTGTGACAGTTGAGAATTGAAGGAAAGTTTACTGACTGCAATTTCATTCAAGGAGAGTTTCCTCGAAACATTTTTCAGATGATTTATCGAGACAAACTCTCCTTACTTCCACATTATTTACTGCCATGCACGATTCTCGACGTCGTCCTAACGCCATAGTTTTTAATCTTTCCAACAAGTCATGTTGTCAACGATCCTTTGAATGGAGTTTTCAGTAGTAAACAGATATTCAATTTTCCTAAACGATTTTCAATAAAGTGCTCACATTTATAAGTCACTTAATCTTGTTTTTAAATTATTCCATCTCTTCTTTTCACTAAGGCAAATAAAATTATTTTTTCGGTCAAAATTTCTCAAATGAATCACATAGAATTAAAAAATTTAATTTTCAACTTTAAATCATTTTTCTTTTACTCCTAGTGTAATCGAAATAATTTTCTATGAAATTTCTAGACCAAAAAAAAATTAAATTGTTAATAAATTTTAACAAAAAAATTTTTTTTGTTTATAAATTTCAGAAAATTATTTTGATCACACTAGAAGTAAAAAAATTATCTAACTTTGAAAATCAATTACTTTTTTGAAAATTTTGAGGGTCCACTTGAGAAATTCTGACCCTTTTAAAAATTTTTTTTCCTTCGAAAAATGTGATATTTATTTAACGTAATTAATAAGTAAAGAAATTGGAACCAGGAGCGCAATTGTGGAATTTCATTTTGTCAATTCAAAGTGAAAGTGGAAGTGAAGGTCAAAATGAAATTACACAATTGCACACCGTAGTTAAAAAGAAGGTAAAAAAATGAATTAGTAATGGAATTTTGAAAAAAAATATGTACAACAAAATAGGACTACACTTGGGTAAAGTACACAACTGAAATCACACATTTAATATTGTTTTTAATTTTCATATTGGCACTAAACCCAAATTCGTCACCTTGTGACTGTTTGCTTGTCTTTAATAATTGTATATATTGGTGTTTTTGCTGACATTTGTGTTGCTTCTGAATGTTTATTTATTGATTCAATTAAATATTAAATAGTAATTGAAAATCCGGATGCAATAACCGACTGTAGATTTGAATTTATAACTTGTAACGCTTGAGACTCTCGCTCATCCAATTGGCTCCTTTTGAAGGTCATTAAACGATGATTGGCCGTAACTTCGCAACATTGGAAAACAACCAATGAACTAAAAGGGGTGGGCGTCATTTATTTTGAATATTCATTACTTCGAGTCTACAAAAGCGGTTATTACATTCTGACCTACAATTATTTTCTCTTAATTTTCCTTTGAAAATCAAAATATCAAAATTAAATAAATTTATTTATTATTATAAAAATTGGTTACATAGATTTCATTTCGTAACTAATTTATTAAATGTTTTAATGAATTGTGACGCGCTCTAAAGAAAGTAAGAAGCAAAAAGTTTAAGGTTATGTTTGTAATTTTTGGAGCGAAAATACAGAAAGAGAATCAACTTTCATTACTTTAAATTTAACACTTTTAATTAATATTTAAGTCTTCATTTAAGTCTTCATCTTCAAAAAAACTGATTTCGATTTTACATAATTAAGAAGATAAAACATAATAATTATAAATAAATAAATAAATAAACATAATTAATCAAGATAAATCTGTCACAAACATAACCTATAATTTGTTTGCTTCTAAGGTCCCTTTCTTCGGAACATGTTAATAATTTTTGAATTTTAAAGTTGAAATATTAAAAAACATTTTTAAAAATTTCAAAACTTATTTACATTGTTATTATTACTATATATATTTTATTATAAAACAAAATTTATTGATTTCAATAATAAATTAATTATATTTTATTTTATAATTAAAAATAACTGCAATTTGGAAAAATGAATTTTTGGTTTTGTAAAAATAAGGACCTTTTGGACCTTGATAATCGTTTTGTGCAAAAATTAATTATTTTAATGATTAAAAATAAATAAACGGTTCCTTTATATTGAAAGAAACATTTTTGATAACCTGCTTTAAAGAATATTATTTTTTTTCTATAAATAAAAATCTATTTTTCTAACAAAATTGTTCTTTTTTCTTTTTACAGAGAAAGCGCATTGAAGATGTACGTACAGAAGACAAGTAACTTTTTTTTAAGAGAGAAAAACGAAACACTACATATTTACTTCTTTTTCGTTCCGTATTCAATAGTTTATAATTAAATTATTTTTTATTCAAATATTTTTTTCTATTTTTTATTCACATTTTTTTATTTCTATTTTTATTCACATTTTTTTATTTCTATTTTTATTCGCATTTTTTTTTATTTATATTTTTTAATCATACCTTTTCTGATTTATTTATTATTTTTTTATTTATACATCAATCATCGATGTTTTTAAATTAAAATTTTTGTTCAAATTAATTTTAAAGGAATTTAACGATATTAACAAATGCGAAAAATTTATTGCAAAAAATCTACTTTAGGTTCATAAAAATCCAAACAAAAATAATATAAAAATCATAAATTTTTTATGTTCTTTAAATTTTATATTTTTTAAAATTCTTTTGGTTTCTGCAATTTTTTCTTTTAAGATGTTAACTAAAAAGAAATTTTTTTTCTGAATAAAGTTGAATCAAAACTTAAAAAATTTGTTTTTAAAGATTTTAAATATTTATCAAATTTAGAATAAATCGTATTTAATAAATTTTCAATAGTTTGCTGTTGAATTTTATTTTTATGCATTTTTTTTTCTTTTTTTTTTTAATCGAAAAATTTGCCTCTTTGAAGGAAAATAAAAACAGGGACTCAGTGATTGTCTCGTATAAAATGTTGAAACACTTTTTACACTCGAAATCCATAGGAAAAGAAGAGGAAGCAGGCGGAAACTGACAGAAAAAGGGCGGAAGTCCGCGCCCGTCTTGAGGAAGCCTCAAAGGCGAAAAAGGCCAAGAAAGGGTTTATGACACCCGACAGAAAGAAGAAATTGAGGGTGAGTTGTTTTCTAAACAATTATTTTTTAATTTCTCGTTTTTTCAATTCTAACCAGGTAATTAATTATTTTTATTTTTACATTTTTATTTTATTTAAAATTAAATTAAAGTTAAAAAATAAAAATACGCATTAATCTTTCAAATTAGTCAATTTTCAATTTTCGATTGTTTTTCATTGATTATATTTGAATCGAATACTTACTGGAGACAGAAACAGAACGTAAGTGCCGGAGTGGGGACAATGAGAGTGAAAGAGAAATTCTAGTCTTTCTTTCTCTCTCATTTTCATTGTTCCACTCCGACGCTTGCGCTCTGCTTTCTTTTTGGTGGCGCAAGCGCCAGAGTAGGACAATGAGATTTCTAATATTGTTAATATTATTTGAATTTTGAATAAATATTTTTGTGAAAAATTAAAAAAATAATAATTTTTTATTTGTTCCCGTTTAGTTGTTGTTGCGTAAAAAAGCTGCCGAAGAATTAAAGAAGGAACAGGAGAGGAAAGCAGCTGAAAGGAGGCGCATTATTGAAGAGAGATGCGGGAAACCTAAGAACGTCGATGACGCTAACGAAGGTACTTGAAAAAACTTTTTCTAACTAAAATATTCTTTATTGATATATATATAGATGACAAAGCATGTCAAATCTCGTTATCAATCAGGTACTCGAGAATCTTATTCAATTTTCAATCGCGTAATTGTGAACAAAAGCGTAAACAGTTTTCCATTCAATGATCAAATTGAGCTATTTTAGAAAAAACTTTCGAGAGAGAAAATTTTCTTCAGTTTTCTCGTTATCCTCCGCATCAATAATTTTACCTATTTATTTATTTATTTATTTACTTATTTCTTTTTCATTTACTTATTACATTATTTATTTATCTATTTGTGTTATTTATTTATTTGTGTTATTTTTTTATTAATTAAATAATAAACAAATAATTAACTGAGGTGCAATTGCGTAATTTATTTTTGACTTTCACTTTCGATTTCAGTGAAAATGAAATTCAAAGTCAAATTGGAAGACAAATTCGAATTTAAAGTTAAAATGAAATTATTGCAAACCTGTTTGTATAATTTTTTTTCTGTTTATTTTTTCTTTATTATTCATTTTAATTATTTGCCTATTAATATGTTTATTTTACTTTTTGTTTATTTATTTTTCTATATGTTAATTTTTTTTTCTTATTTGATTATTGATTATTTAAACTTTCGCCGCAAATATTTCAAAGTTTTTGTGTAATTAATATGATACTTTTTAGGTTTTTTATTATGTAAAAGGAAAATCTAACGGAGGAGGTTTATTAATTCTTTTTCTCATCGATTTCATTTTTTCAATTTTTACATTGTCCTCACTCACTGACAATACAGTACACAACAAAATACAACAAATTACAAACTTAATTTAGGAAAATTACCAAAAAAAAAATTTTTTTTCAACTTTATAAAAAAAATTCATTTTTAAATTTAAAATTTCAATTACAATCAAGATTTTTAAAAAATAACAAGTTAATAAACACTAAAATTTTCAAATTAAAGAATTAATTTTAATGTACTAAAAAGTTATGTAACTGGATTTTTTTTTAAATATTAATTCACAATTTAAAAAAAATTTTTTTCGAGGAAACAAGGCATTTTTAAACAAATTGCTTTTTCAGTGTTGGAAATATATTGTAAATAAAACAAAATGGTTTCTTTTTTTAAAAAAAAATTTTTTAATTGATTGTTGTGAATTAAAGATAATTAATTTCTAATCAACATACAGAGACAATAAAGCGTGTGTTGCGCGAATATCACACAAGGATCGCAGCACTGGAGGATAAAAAATTCGACATCGAATATCTAGTCAAGAAAAAGGACTTTGAGGTACTTTCCTTTTTAAAAAGGAAGATAAATAAAAAATTTAAAACAAAATGTTGCCTTTTTGTGGGCATGACACCGCGCGGTGTCCATTTCGCGTGATATAATCGTTAAAATTCTCTGTTCTTTCTATGTTGCGGACGCAATTTAAAACACGAAGCTTAGCATTTCTCGGTCTTTTTTAACAAAAATGCGATTATTCTTTTTTTGTCTCAAACACTCTATTTTTTTTTTTGCCAAAAATTTTTACTTTTTTCTTTATAAACGTATGTTAATCAAATTTCTGGGAATTGAACCTGAAAGTCATATTAATTGATAATCATTTTTTTATTACGAATTAATTTAGATATTTTGAAAAAAACGAACTATTTAAAAAATATTAAGTTAATAAAAAAAAAATGTTTTTGCATAAGAATATTTTTTTAGAAAAAATTTAATACATTTTTCCACTGTAGTTTTTGATTTTCCAGTTTGTCTTTATTTTCCATCTACAAAATAATTTATATTAAAAAAATTACAAATTTTAAATTACAAAAAAATTACAAATGCACTAAAAAGAAAATTTATTTAATTCAAATAACCGATTATTTAACCGATATTAATCGATTATTTGTCTATTATCAAATAAATATTTAATTAAACCAAATAATTTTTATTTAAATTAAAAAAAACGGTAATTGAAACAATAATTTCTGTATTTAAATAAAATAACATCTAATTGACTCAAATAAATATTTATTTGTATCAAATAAATTTTATTTGATAATTCATGTCTATTTTATTTGATAATAATCAAGTAATTCATTATTTGAATCAAATAAATCTTTTTTTCAGTGTGTAAATAATTGAAATTAGTGATAAAAATCATTTCCTTAAATTTAATTTTTATTCAATAATTTTTTGTATTTTCGCTTCAAATAATAATTTTAGTAAAATTCAAACCATTTTTTTGTAATGCAATAAATTTGTAGTAGAATTAAAAAAATTTTGAGAAAATTTAGAAAAATTTACCAAAAAAGAAACAAATTGTCAAAATTGAATGGAAAAAATTGATGTTAAGAAAGAATGTGACGTACAGTCAAAATAAAAAGTTGTCCAACTTGATATTTTTGTCTGTATGGTTAAAAAAGTAATTTGAATATTCAAAAATGATTATTCATTTTTATTATTATTATTATTATTATTAATAATATTCATTATTCATATTCATTCATTCATAATAATAAAAAATTCAATATTCAAAATTGAATATTCAAAAAAGTAATTTTAACTTGAAAATTTAAAGACATTTTACTCGAATGGCAAAAAATTTAATTTTTAACATTTTAAACATTTAAACGTTGCTTTTAAATAACAACAATTTTTTGTCAAGAAACATTTGTGAATTTTAGGTAATTTTAGATTATTTTACCTAATTAATTGTTTTTTATTGATAGAAAATTGTAATTTTTATTGAAATGCAACTTTTAATTGTTTAAAGTGTTGAAAATTAAACTTAGAACAGATTTATAATTAAATTTTTTTTTTATTCAAATTGTGGGAAAATATGGAGGTGGACTAACTTTTGTTTCGATTGTTTGTCAGATTTTTCGTTAAAGTTCTCCAATATATAGTTAAATTAAATAATATTTAGTAGAGAATTTTACTATTTGAGAAAAAAAAATTTATTGCAAAATTTCATATGAGAAATTAAACATTTTTTTAAATTGAAATATTTAATTTAATGAAAATAAAATAATGATAAGAATGTTGATATGATTTTCGGGTCTTGCAATTTCCTTTCGTCTAATTGTTTAATTTTTTGTGATACGTCTTTCAGCATATCGATGTCGATGTTGGTTGTTTTTTTTTCTTACTGGATGAATTCTACGTATTTCTGTCGATTTTCTCTCATTCTCTATATATACTACGATACTTACACTTTGTAAATCCATTTCCTACATCCTTTTTCACTCACACACTTTACATCATGACACTTGCAACATTTTTCATTGAATGCAGCCAGATTCATTTCACACCATTGACTTCAAGAATTATACTCATTCCATTATAAATTGGATAAATTCCAATCATTACATATATATATATTTACAAATATACATAATATAAACTAGTCAGAATTATCTGTCATTTATTGTTATTGTTTCATTAATTATATTTTTTATTTATTGTTCAATTTTCATAAATTTCAAATATAAAATATGAAATAAAAACAATAAAAAATATTTTTCTCCTTTTTGTAAAATTATTAGAGAATTTTGATATTTTTAATGTTAATATTGATTATTATTAATTATTATTATTGTTATTATTATTAAAATTAATATTAATATTATTTATTTATTATTATTATTATTATTATTATTATTATTATTATTATTATTATTACTACTAATATTAATAGTAAATTAATTAATAATAATTATTAATTGACGTTATTAATTTTAGAGTAAACATTTGAAAAGTAATAAATATTCTGGCTAGTGAAATGACAGTAACACATATTTCGTCAAAGTAAATGAAGTTCATCATTATTTTGAAAAATATGTGGAGATTCATTAGTTACCAAAAATGACATTACGTTTTGGCAGCAAGTGTAAAGTCAATCATGAAGGAGTATCATAAGAGGATCGTCGTCCTGGAGGAGGAGAAATACGACCTTGAATTTGAAGTCACCAAAAAGGACTTTGAGGTCTAGAAATTTAAACGAACGAATCTAATTGCGAGATAATGCAAATATTAATGCAAACAAAAAATTTGTAGAAAACCATTTTGATTCTTTTATTCATTTTTTTTTGTCGGTAGGGCTGAATTGCTACAGCGCAGTGCATTCATCGCCATCAGTATTTTTTTACTTTTATAATTTTTTAATAATATTTTTATAATAAATTTTAATTATTAAATTTTATAATATTTATATTTATTGTCATTCAATTATAATATAATTATAGTTATAGATATGTGACCTTTCGCTAGAAAAAAATTTTAGGTTATGTTTTTCAATTTTTTTATAACGATAGATTCTAGAATAATTCACGTATAGATCCGGCAAAAGTCCTAGTGGCAATTGGATTAATTAAAAAATTCTATTAGTAAGAAAAGGACGGAGATATTTCTGTCCTTTTCATACTAATGGAATTTTTTAGTTACTTCACTTGCCACTAGGACTTTTGCCGGATCTACGTGAATTATCTTAGACAGATTTAAATAATCTAAATATTAATTTAGAATCTTTGAAATTTTAATTTTTTTTCATAATTTTCAAGAAGCAACAATTTAAATTATTCGTTTTTACTGTGTCGAGAGAATAAAAAAAGTAAAAAAAAAAGTAAAAGTAAAAAATATATATATAAAAAGTAAAGTAAAAAAATTACATCCAAAATATTTGATTTTGCATTTGATTTTAGTTTTACCAAATTAAAAAGGAATTAAGGGAAATGTATCACTTGACATTACCTAAAATTTTTAGGAGCTAAGGCACCTTTTATCGCAGAGCGTCACAAATATATGAATATAATTATAATTATAATGTAATTTTATATTTTTATAACATAATTATTAAATGTTTCTTTTATCCTTTGTTACAAGTAATAATATTATCAGTTTAGTTTATTAAAGAACTGTTTTTTATTATATAGAAAAGATAATAATGCCCGCCAAAGTATCTTAGTCACTAATGCAGCAAAAAACTAAAAGTTTTTGTGCTCAAAATTTTTATTAATCTGAAAAGTAGTTTAATGATTAAGAATTTCCATGTAGAAATAATATTGTAATTTCATTAATCCGCAAACTTTCGTTTTATCTCGTTTGAGTAGTTTGAATTTCTAGTTGGCTTCAACTATTTCGTTTTAGTATTTTTTTTTTGAATTTTGAAATTTTTTAAAAATATTTTACTATATTTTTTTATAATTTAATTTATTTATTACTTTTTTACACATTCCATTATTTATTATTCTTATTTACATATTTTGTTATTTATACTATACTTTCAACAATTTTAATTATTTACTGACTTTTTACAAATTTCAGTATTTTATGAATTTTTTTCTATCTTTTATATTTTATTTATTTTCATGACTTGATTCAACACGCACACAAATACAAAACAGTCACTTATACAGCTTCATGCTTCGCTTTCACACAAATCTTTTTTTTTCTATAACCTTACAATTCCCAAAATTCTTCTCCCAATGAGAGCTTTTTCATTTAAGAAAAAAGATTTTTTTTCGATCAGTAAATTATCATATTATACAATTTCATTGTATTTATAATATACAAATCCCTGAGATAACGCACAAATATGTTAAGAATTTGTCGGTAAACAAGTTTTGAAAATTATTACACCTTTTATTGTCTTTTAATTGTATATTTTTTAATGATTAATTTAATTGCATTTTATAAGGTGTTGTAATTTCACACAATAGAAACGGATAATTTTGTGTTTTAAACTTTGCTTAAAAAAGATTATTTTTATAGAGCATTTAAAATTAATTATAATAATTAATTATTTGACATAAAACTCATTTAACATAAAATTCATTTGATATAAGACTCATTTAACATAATTTCCTCTTGACATAAAAATTACTTTACCATAAATGTCATTTGACATAAAATTCCTTTAACAAACATTTTATTTGATACAAATCTTATTTAACATAATTGCCATTTGACATAAAAATCATATTTCTATGTAAAATGAAATTTATGTCAAATGAATTTTATGTAAAATGAAATTTAGGTCAAATGACATTTATGTTAAATGAAATTTAGGTCAAATGACATTTATGTCAAATGACATTTATGTCAAATGACATTTATGTCAAATGACATTTATGTCAAATGACATTTATGTCAAATGACATTTATGTCAAATGAGGTTTATGCCAAATGAATTTTTTATCAATAAAAATTTATGTTAATTAAAATTTATGTCATTTGATTTTTATGTCAAATGGAAATTATGTTAAATGTGTTTTGTATAAAATGAAAATTATGTTAAATAATTTTATCTCAAATGTTAAATAATTTTTATTGTATATTTATACGAGCCATTAATTTGTAATTAAAATTAACTTGTAAATTAAATAACTTTTTTAAATTATTAATTTTACTATAATTTAATTATTTATTTAATTATCAATTGCAATAAATTTCGATGGTTCCTAAAACTAAAAAATCCTCCAAGGAAAAGAGAAACTAAAATAAACTTAAAATCATAATAAAAGCAACTCAATAAATTTATTAGTTAAATAATTATCGTGAGATAAAAATAATCCAAATATTTTAATTTTGAATCATTTTTCAAGAAGCAACAATTTAAATTATTCGTTTCTACTGTGTTGAAAGAATAAAATTTCTTTTCTACTGTGCGTTTCTAGAACTAATACAACAAATTACTCACTAAATCTAAATTAGTAAAAATTTTAACTAATTTGAATTAGCAGCTGACTTTTAGTCAGTCATTTTTTTCACTTTAGTCAAAGTTTACTAATAAATCAATAGAAAATTTTTTTTTACTATTTATTAGTAAAATTTAACTAATTCAAAAGCAAAAAGTCAGTCACCAATTCAAATTCCAGTTCAAATTTTTACTAATTCAAATTTAGAAAGTAAACTATTTTTTTTAATTATAAAAATTATTTTTAAAAATTAAATCTAATTTCACACACAAACGACACTTGTTATTCACGACTAATTAGCAACAATCATCGCTGAGCCGGAATTTTCCATTGTTTCGTTAAAAAAAAATTTTACGCTGCGTTATTTTTTTTTCTGGTCACTTCTTGTTTTTTTATAGCCGAACTGCAGACGATTTGTACGGCATACTGGAACAGAATTTCCACACTCGAGGGCGATAAGTTTGACCTCGAAAGGAAAAGTAGAATGAAAGATTTTGAGGTAACTAACCAACTCAAATGGTAGCTACAAACTCAGAAAATTCCACATTTATTCATCACACAAATCAAACCAAAAAAAAACGTTTATTACTCTGGCATTTGATTTTGTCATTTTGGAAGAAAAATTCGAATAGATTTCTTTTCTGAAATGAAGTTTTTTCAATTTTTTAATATATTTAAAAAAGGGAAATAATTTAACTGGAGAAAGAAATTTGCAAAAAGAATTCGAATTATTTTTGTAATCTTACAACATATGAGATTTAACCTGAGTCAATTAAAGCTAAGAAATTTCATTCGCGAGATGCTTTAATATATATATACTGTGAGGCAGAAATTAAATTGTGAAACAGGAAAATAGCTCGCGAGCTGCAAGTGATTTTCTACTTCAAAGTAAAACGAGTATTTTCAAAGTTTTGCCACTTGCAAGTTGAACTAAGTTAAAGTTTTAATGATAAAGTTTTTAAACTTAAGTTACAAAAACTATTTCGGAACCTTCATAACGTATTAGAAAATTTCTAATAAAGATATATATGTGTCTAATGTTTTAAATTTTAGTAAATTTAGTAAATTAGTAGTAACAGACAATTTTAGTCAGACATATTAAAATTTAAAGGTTATAAAAAGAAGGTAAAAGTGAGACAAATTTTTTTTACTTTATAATAAGTAGTAAAAGATAGTTTTAGTCAGACGAAGAACATACAATTTTAGGATATAAGTAGAAAAAGTGAGTTTGAGTCAGACAAATTTGAATAGTAGTAAGTAGTAGTAAGTAGTGAAAAGTAGTAAGAGACAGTTTTAGTCAGACAAACGTTTTGAATGTCATTTATTCTGCTCTCAGTAGATAAAAATAGTTTCAAATCAGAAAAAATTGCATTCACCTTTAAATTACTAAATTTTGACCTAAATTTTGATATTCTATTCTCCTTTTAACCTGTAAAATTAGACCTAAATTTAGAGGGTATTTTTCGTATTTTGTTCTGACAATTTCAACCAATAAGTTTAGATCATTGTTTTACGGCTTTGGACCTAAACTTTAATGTTACTTTCGCCGACTGACCTAAGGCTTGACCCATATTTTAAGGTTATGTTAGCCTAAAAAAAGAAAATAAATTTTTACTTCAAATACTGAGGTCATTATCTGTGTTATTGACCTAAATGTTGAGGTTATGTTAACCTATTGATCTGAACTTAGACCTAAATATTTAAGTTTTATTACCCGTTTGACCTGTAAATTTAGGTCAATATCTATAGAAGTTTTATCGGATTTTGATCTGTAAATTTTGACCTTTATATTTAGGTTATTAGCTTGCGGCTTTAAACATATATTTTAAGGTTATGTTCGCCCACTGTCCAAAACCTAAATCCAAATTTTGAGGTTATTAACCTTCTATTAACCTGTATATTTTGACTATAAATATTAAGAACCCGACCTTCGTTATTGACCTAAATATTAAGATTATGTTCACCTATAATGATCAACGACTTGGTCCTGAATTTTGAGATTTTATTCTGATTATAATTTGTAAATTCGGGTCAAAATCTAGAGGTTTTGTCGTCTTTTGATCTGTAAATGTTGACCTAAATGTTTAGGTCATTGCCTTGCAATTTTGGAACAAAATTATATGGATGTTTTCGCCTACTGACCGAAAACGTGGTCCTTAATTTTGAGGTTTCATTCTCTTTTTGACCTGTATTGGGTTTTGTCGTCTTTTGATCTGAAAATTTCGACCTAAATATTAATTATAGGTCATTGTCTTGACGCTTTGGAACTAAATTTTAAGGTTACTTTTGCCTAGTGACCTAAGCTTTTGATCTAAATATAGAGATTTTATCGTCTTTGGCCTTTAAATTCAGACCTAAATTTTTAGGTCATTGTCCTGTGACTTTGAATCTAAATATTTAGGTTGTTACCTTACTGTCCTTATCGTTTAACCTAAGTTTTAAAATTATGTTTGCCTGCTAATCTGTAAATTTTGACTTAAAAACTGTGATCATGACCTGTGTTATTGACCTAAATTTAGAGGATATGTTTACCTACTGATCGAACACTTGGACCTAAATTTTTGTTTTATTTCTCATTTTGACCCATAAGTTTGGGTCAAAATCTAGAGATTTTGTCGTCTTCTGATTCTTAAATTTTGACCTAAATATTAATTAGGTCATTGTCTTGCGGCTGTGGGACTTAATTTTAAGGTTACTTTTGCCTACTGACCTAAGCTTTTGATCTAAATATTTTTTAGATATTATATTTGCTTTATTTTCTTTTGACCTTTGAATTTTGACCTTATTATTTAGGTCATTGTTCTTCGACTTTGGACCTCAAAGTTTAGGTTATGTTCCCTTACTGACTTTACCCTTTGACCTAAATTTTAAGTTTATGTTTGCCTGCTATTCTGTAAATAAATTTTGACTTCAATACTTCTATGATGACCTGGGCAGTTGACCTAAATGACGAAATTAAATTCATTTGTCGATCTGTGAATTTTGATCTAAATTTAGAGGTTATGTTCGTCCCTTGGCCTAAAACTTGAAGTTTCTTTTCTTTTCGAATTAAATAAAGTCAAACAACGATTAAAAATTATGTATTTTTTATTATTATTAGCTATTGTTACTTTATTGTGATTGTTATTTTAATAAATCTTTAAATGTACTTTAAAAATTTTTAATTTACAAAAATTGTTTCCAATTGTGACATGGTCGATAAATTGATACAATGACACGATCTTATGTCTCACGAAAAAAAAATTCTAATTTGCAATAAATGGATTCTATTTGAAATGAATTGGGGGTCTTGGGGAGAAAGGACACAATGTGCAGAATTTTTTATTCTCTCCCCCCCCACTTTTTTTTCTCAACAGAACGAAATGGTTTTCACTGTATAGTAATACAGATCAAGAGGGAATTTTATCGATGCCAGAGTAATTTCGTTTGGACTTTACAGGCCGAACAAGTATCGACGATATCTCACAAATTGACGCCAACTCAAATGGCGAGTTGGATACGTTCGTGCAGTGTGAAAGTTTCCACTTGCAATTCTTTAACACGTATACTTGACACCCACACAATTTCGCGATTGACGATTTTGTGATAGTACGCCTTTTTTTTCGTATACTTTTCAATTCTTTTTTTTTTTTGTTGGTATTTTATTTTAGTTTTTTTTTGTCTTTTTTTTTTTTTTTTTTTTTTTTTTTTTTTTTTTTACTCTCTTACCGAGCTCGCAGTAGTTTGAGAAATGATACGTGAACGATAAACCCGACTATATCCTGCGTTCAATATTCCAATGCACGATGACTTTGAATGGCAGATGCCTGAAAAATATTGCGCATATAATACGCACTCGAAGAGAGAATTTTCAGAGCAGGTGATGCTCGCAAAAATGATTTCATCTGTATTATTGATTCAGTATATAAATCCACTTAATAATCCACAATTTTAAGTCAATGGAAAAATAGACACTCTTTTTTTTTTTATTCAAGTACTCTTTGCATTTAATATCAAGTCATTTTCAGAATGCTCACTTTTAATAAAAGGGGGAAATTAATTGTTTTCAATCAAAATTATGATTTGAATGAATTTTTTTCTTTATTATTTTTTGAATCAACATTTTTTCAGGCATTATTTTTTGAGGCGATTATGTAAATTATCAGTTTTAATTTTAATTTCATTAATTTATTCCTGATGTTTGTTAAAAATTATGTTTCTGTTTTAATTTGTTTATTTTTTTTGTAATACAAATAAAAATGACTAAATAAAATTTAGGTTACGGATGCAATAACTGATACTAAGGAAAAAACCATAAGCTACTCTTTAAAACTGAATTAGTAAAAATAAAAATTTTAATTAGTGACTGAATTTTTGCTTTTAAAACATTTAGTTATAAAATGTTTGGGAGATATTGAGTTTGAAATCTTTTGATAATAAATGATTTTTTAACATTTTATATTTTTTCTTTTAGAGGAAAATCGCAATTTTTATCTAAAAATATTTATTATCTGTACTAAAATTGATGAAAACATAAGAATACAGTAAGAGGCCTGAAAGTGAATCATCTCGGTAGAAGGAGATAGGTAGCGTCCTAACGTCCCCTATTCTTTCCTTGTCTAATAACGCTTGCGCGTTAGTGAAACATATGTTTAAAAATAATAATGGTCTAATATCGTCGTTTGCATAATTTATTTATTTATTTTCTTAGAATATTTAATAGTATTCCGTTATTTATAATAACTAATTGAATTTAACTAATTAAATTATGTTATTTATCAAATCAATCACTTGTCTATACTAAATTAATTTTTTTAATAATAACTAAGTGAATTATCTACTTTGTCATGTCGATCACTTTTCTGTATGTAATTTATTTCTTTTATGATTAATATTTACATTATATTGCTGAGATAATTATCTTTACAAAAGCATACATCACTGCGCAAGCCTTATTAGACAAGGAAAGAAGAGGGGACGTTAGAACACTACTTATCTTCTTCTCCCGAGTTGACACAGTCAACTCGGTAATTACATAATTAATTCTTATTAATAATTATTAATTATTATTCATTATGATTAATTATTATTTATTATGATTAATTATTATTCATTTTGATTAATTATTATTCATTATGATTAATTATTATTCATTATGATTAATTATATTTATAAATAATTATTATCAATTATTATTAAGTAATTAATTAATTGCCCTTTATTTTTATGTCTCTATGAAAGTTTTAAGAAAGTTAAGTTTTACTTTTAATTATTATATATAATTTTTGAAATTTAAATTAATTATATAAATTTAATTTTAATTTTGCCAATTAAAGGTTCGTTCTTGCATCCGTAACCATAATTTATTTTTGTTTAGAATTAAAAAACCAAAAAGTAATATAATGCTTAAACTTTATGTCGCTAAGGGATTTATTAATTAAAAATTTTTCTCCTATTTTTAAAAATTAGAATATTAAAATTCCATTCATAAATTTGAGTTTGTTTTTGAAAAAAATTAAATATAACTAAAGAAAAATTCAAACACGAGGGATTATCATTTTTCTAATTAAATAAAAATTCATATTCTCATAAAGTACAAATTAAAAATATTATTTTTTTTTCTAATAATTTTCACTGAATAAAAATATCAAAAATTGACTTAAATTTTTATCGGTTGTGAAAAAAGAAATGTCAACGCTCATTTTATTTAAAAAGAAGAATCTAAATCTGAGGCTGGTCTCTCTCCATATTGTTATAGTCGACTTGAAGAAGATTTGCCAAATGTATTACGACCGCGTCTACATTTGTGAGGGTCAAAAGTGGGATTTGGAGCGTGAAGTACGAAAACGAGACTACGAGGTATAACCCACCATCGTACGACTATAAGGACTAAAAAAAAACCTTTTTTTTGTTTTTCTATTTTTCGTCTCTCTCAAAAAAACTTTGTTTTTATATTTTGAAAATAATTTCTCTGACGGAGAATTACTCTTTTTTCCCCTCTCTCCTTCATGTTCCAATTATTTTTTTATTTTATTTTTTTATTCTAAAAATATTCTTGCTTGGAAAACTGAGAGTTGAAGTGCAAAAATGATTAACAAAAAAAAATTGTTTCTAATAAACTTAAATAATTGATAAAAAAAATTAGCTCTACTCTCAGTGAAATTTATTGTTCTGCCCGTTTCGAAATTTATTATTGTCGATAATGAGAAATTATTAATTAATAATTACATGTATGAAAAAACTGGGTTTTCTCCTGATAATCTTGGTCAGTCCTGTTTTCGCTTAATAATTTTTTTTTCAATAATTTACAGATTGATTCATATAATAACAAAGCGAAAAAAAAGAAAATAATCGATGAAAACGTGTTTCGATTTTTTCATATAAAGAATATGAAGTGCCCTTCATTCTTCTCTGCATCGCAAAAATACGCAGCTCTGGCAAAACTTTTTTTTTCACAAATTCTCTGTTATTTCATACGCACGTTTCATTTTTAATTTAATTTTCAATAATCTTTATTCTTTAAATAGTTTTTGTATAATTTTTAGTTAAATTGTATTACTTTGTTTTATTAAAATGTTAAAAATAATATTATACAATATTAATAAAATATTTACGATAATAATAACAACAATAATTATTATAATAATAATGATAATAATTTTAATAGTATTTATTATTGTTATTATTATTATTATTATTACTAATTATAATTATAATATAATTATAATAATTATGGACAAATAAATATTCCAAGAATCTTATTTGACATAATACTTATTTCACATAAAACCATTCAAAATAAATTTCATTTTACATAAAATTCATTTCACAGAAATTCATTTGACATAAATTTCATTGAACATAAATTGACATTGTCAATTTGATTTTGTCAATTCATTTGACATAAATTTTTTTGACATAAATGTCATTTGACATAAAATTCATTTGACATAAAGTTCATTTAACATCGATTTCATTTAATATGAAACTCATTTAACATAATTACCGTTTGACATAAAAATAACTTGACATAAATTTATTCATTTGATATAAAATTCATTTAATAAAAATTTCATTTGACAGAAAAGTCATTTGACATAAATCTTATTTTACATAAAATTCATTTGATATAAATTTTACTTGACATAATAATCATTTGACATAGAAATATTGGCGCGAATTTTAAAAGTAACCAATCAAATATTATCAGGAAATTATGATTGGTCAATTTTATCATTCGCGCAGATATTTCTATGTAAAATGCAATTTATGTCAAATAAATTTTATGTAAAATGAATTTTATGTCAAATGAAATTTATATGAAATGAATTTTATGTCAAATGGGAATTATGTTAAATTAGTTTTATGTCAAATAAAAATTTATGTCAAATGAATATGAAATGAAATTTATGTTAAATGATTTTACGTCAAATAAGATTCGTGGAATATTCATGCGAGCCATAATTATTAATTATTATATTATTACATATTATTATTACATTATAATAATTAATAATCGAATGACATAAATTATTATACAATTAATTGGGATTATTATTTTAAAAATAATAATATTAATCATATAAATAATTAATGTATAAATATTAAATATTAATTCTTTTTCTCAGTCTTTTTGCCTCTTCTTTTTCATTTTCATCGTTTTCTGTTTCATCTGTCTTCTCTGTCTTTTTCTATCTTCTAATCGTAACTGGCTTTCTACTAACTATAAGCAGCCAAGAGAGAAAGCTTTTTGATTATGACGCAGGGCTGGGCAAGCTTATAGGAGACGTTTTTCTTCTCGGAAGCTAGCTTAAGTAGATGCCGGAAAGGCCGCTTTGAATAATAAAGTGCACCGTTTCGCTTCCCCTACGATTCTCAAAAAATAGCTTCTCGGGAAGGTAAAACACTCACGTATTACTCTACCAAAGTTTTTCTTTACTAAAAAGAAAAAATTAAAAAAAAAAAAAAAAAAGAGGAAAAGAAAAAAAATCACAGTAAAATTCATCTTATTATCGACTGTATCGTAAAAGTCTTCGAGAAAAATGCGGCAGATGGGAAATTTCTACAGAGAAAAAACATTTTTTTTTTTAAACTAATTTTTCCTTTTGCTTCGGACTAGCGGACTGAAAAATTAACGATAGTCCGCTTTTATTTACCTTCTAATTTGAAAATATTTTTTTATCATTCAAAGAAATATTAATTAAAAGTAAATTCTGTATAAAAGTGAGAAAACAAAAAAATGTTTTTTTAAGAGGAAACGAAAATTGTGAATAAAAATTTAAAAAGAGAAAATAATGATCGATTATTAAAATGAATACAATTAATTAACTAATATTAAAAATTAACTAATTTAAAAATGTTTTTTCTCGGTTGAAATAAAAGGCAGAATAATATCAACGAATCAAACATGAATAGTTTTAATCGCGAGCTCTGGACTCGAAGTCGTAGCCTCTTTTTTTTACGCTCACTTGGTTCATTTGTCCGGTGGAAATAGTGGACGTTATTAGCAACTTTAATTCCGGAAAAGAGAGAGAGAGAGAGAGAAAAAGAGAGAGAAAAAAAATACGCTTATGAATTCGAGCACCAGAGTATCCGAGGCGTGTCGTGTGTTTCAGTGCAACATTATTTTTTGAAAAAAAGAAAAAAAAAAAACCTCTCGAATTTTCAACATCACCGCTATTGGGAAACGCTCTCGGCTGTGTAATTCATCAGCCACCTCGTTCAGAAAATCGTCGGGCAAGAAGAAAGCAAAATTCGCAACACTAACAAATGCATGGCCGATACTAACGAAGACTACTCAAAACTCAAAAATAAAGCACAAAAAAAAAAAAAAATTGCATGCGCCGCATTTTAGCTTCTATTGCTCTCGTTGGAGTATGGCACTTCATATTCGTCACTGGATTGAAAAAAGATAGAAATAAAAACAAGAAATTGGTAAGAAATTTGCAAACTGAGTTAAGATATGAATAAAATGTAACGAAAATTTTAAGGTTTTAAACTTTTTTATAAGTTTTAAAAATTAGAAAAGCAAAAATTTTTATAAATTATTTATAAAAAATATGAAAAATAATTGAAAAAAAAATTTCTTTATGTTCAGGAAAAAAAAATATAAAATTTTATTATAGAAATACAAGAAAACTGTAAATAAGTTTGAAATAAAGATTTGAATTTAAATAAAACAATTTAAATGAATTTAAGTGAATAATTTAAATTAAAAACAAAGCGAATTTGAATAAATACTTTAAATTAAAAACAAAGCAGATTTAAGTAAATAATTTAAATTAAAAACAAAGCGAATTTGAATAAATAATTTAAAATGAAAACAAATCGAAATGAAATAAATAATTTAAATTGAAAACAAAATAAATTTAAACAAATAATTTAAATTAAAAACAAAATAAATGTAAACAAATAATTTAAATTGAAGACAAAATAAATTTAAACAAATAATTTAAATTGAAAACAAATACATTTAAACAAATAATTTAAAATGAAAACAAAGCGAAATTAAATAAACAATTTAAATTGAAAACAAAGCGAAATTAAATAAATAATTTAAATTGAAAACAAAATAAATTTAAACAAATAATTTAAATTGAAAACAAATACATTTAAACAAATAATTTAAAATGAAAACAAAGCGAAATTAAATAAACAATTTAAATTGAAAACAAAATAAATTTAAACAAATAATTTAAATTGAAAACAAAAGCGAATTTGAATAAATAATTCAAATTGAAAAAAAAACAAATTTGAATAAATATTTTAAACATAAAACAAACTCAATTATAATTTAAATAAATAAAGAATTTAATTGAAATAAAATATATCAAAACAGTTAAAAATTCTTCCCGCAATGGAAAAAATAAAATAAAAATTGAACGCAATTTCACTCATATGGGTAAATTTTGAATGAATTAATGAAATTTTTTTTCATTAGCAGAAAGGGTTCGATTTAGAACACTTAGGGCTCTCACAAAGATGGACGCGAGGCTCTGTGGTGAGAGCGTGCGCGCGCGAAGAAGTGCCATGCTGTGAAATTCTCTATTCAGAATTTTTTTTTTTTTTTT
>JUFY01023113.1:0-11348 GCA_001855655.1 Leptopilina clavipes | reverse complement strand
TTTTTTTTTTTTTTTTTGGTTTTTAAAACCCTTATATAGTCGCGTTGTTTTGTCCGTGCGGAACGGCTTTTCTAGAGTGGAACAAAAAAAAAAGGGTAGGCGTAAAAGCGATTCCCAAAAGCATAATAAATATTTTTATTCACATATACTTCTTGTGTACACAAATCGAAAATTAAATATTGCACCGATACACACGTCACCCACTTTATGTGTTGTTATGGTGTTTAACTCATCTAACCCCACATCATTGATTCGATGAAAAAAAAATAATAATTTCTCGTCAAAAATAAAAATTTTTTTCCATAGAAAAAGAAAAATTGTTTTTGATTGTCTAAAAATAATTCGTCATTTTTCGCTTCAAATTTTATTTAAATACAAAATTTTTTTTTTAGAAAATTAAAAATAATTTAATAATAAATTAAAAAGAGTTAAGGAAAAAAAAATAATTCTTTTTAAGAAAAAATAATAAATGAATTTACCGAAGAAATTAAATTTTTATACGAATCAAGAAGTGGGATTTTAGTGAATGTGGTCCAAGGAGAGAGCTGAACACGACCAGCCGTTCCGTGATTGATAATAAAATTTTTTTTTTAAAAAACAAAAATGAAAACAGACTGAAAATCATTAGTCTGAAACCATCATCGATTGCTAGACGGCGATACCTTGTTTACTTCCCATTTTGTATTATAAAATATCTCTCTGCCTTGAATTAATAATAACAATTTCCTTCATTTTTCTTTTTTGTCTAATGGGACTCCATTTAGACAGGAATTTTTATTATTTTTTGTTTTTTTTTAACATTTTTAATACCACTTTAATTCTTCGGGGGATTTAAGAATGAAGATATAAAACTCTGGTGAAATTGTTAGGGATTACTTATTCTCAACGTTGATGAAACCGTTATATTCAACGAGGGAAAGTCTGACAGGGTGACAATTACTTCCTACAAGAACGAATTTCCTGTGAAAATTGCTTTCCCGTTTCTATTTTATTTGCATTGCAATAGAAATTCCTTCATTGAATACCTAGTTTCTTTCATTGATATATATATATATATTATTATATAGAATTGAATGTTGCAGTGAACTCTCGATAAAAAGTCATTTTGATACAAGATCTGTACAGAAGACACTCGATAAATGGTAATTTTAGATTTTACGTTTATCGAGTGTCAACTGTATTTTATTGCAAAATGTTTTTAGTTGAATTTTGTTTTAACTTTTAACTTAACATTGCAAAATTTAAAAAGAAAATATTTGTTGAAATTTACCATATTGTGAATTTGTCCTTTCTTTTTAATTTATAAAGAATTAAGAACTACAGTGAAACCTCGACAAGTGAGACTCGCTAAAATTTGGCATTGTTTCAATTTTACATGCAACCGAAGAGATTTTTGGTATTTTCTGCATTCTTTCCGAGTTACTGATTAAAAAAAACTACAGTAGACCCCCAATCATTGGTAAAGTACGTTAACGAGCTCATTATAGAGAGTTTACTGCTTCTTCTTTTTCTCAAGAACTCTGAGACGCAGGCTACAGTAGATCGTTGATATTTGATACAGTCCATTATTTGGAAATTTACTGTATCTTTAGAAAAATACAGTAGACCCTCTAAAACTGAGACAGTCCATTATTGAGGTTAAGTACTTCCATTAAGGAAGTACCGTAGCTTTTTTGAAATACAGTAGACTCTTAATAACTGATACAGTTCACTATTTAGGATGTATTGTACCTTTTTTAATAATACAGTAGACCCTCGATAACTGAGACAGGACGTTATTGAAGGTGTACTGTAACACTGTTTCAAAATACAGTAGACTCTTAATAACTGATACAATCCACTATTAAGGATGTATTGTACCTTTTTTTTAAATACAGTGAAACCTCGTTTGAAAATGTTTCAAAATGAAGTAGACCCTCCGTAATTAATACAACAGGCACTATTCAGTCCACTATTGAAGTTTCACTGTATCTTTTTTCTAATCTCTTTAACATAAAAATTAAAAATTAATATGCTCCAAATTCTCCAAAATCAAAATCGAACGCTTATCGAGAGATTACTGTACGATGTAGGTATTAAAAGAAAAATCTTTTGTTTCTTATTCCTTTTTTTTCTATCACGTTTCGATAAATCCTCCTTTCCAACCGATGAAAAATTTCCATAATCTATATATTGTAAAATCGTAAAACTTTCCGTAATTATTTCCTTCATAAAAAAATGTACTTTCCTCTTATTTCTATATTGTATAATGTCCTTCTGCAATTAATCGACAAGCCAATCATTGTTCAACACTACAAATGGCTCGCAAAAATCATAATTTTCTGAAAAAATATTATCATGCAAATTGCATGACAACATATTTTATGTTTCACTATTTGTCCGTAAAGTCCAAAGAAATGCATGCAAGCTTTGTTTTAATTTTCTTATGTGTATTGTATATGTGTGTACGTGGTAGAATAATATAATTTCTGCTGGTGAATTCTCAAGTGAAGATTAAGTTTTCTTTTTTCGTTTTTTATGATTTTTTTTTGTGTTGTATAACCGCTTGTCTTGAGCTTTGTGACTATACAGTTACGCTATTGTGTTTGTTCAGCAAGTGAATCGTAAACACGTAGAATTTGTAAGGCGAAAAATATATTCGACTCGCAGCTTCGAAGGACGTGTAATGAGGCGTTGATAGTGAACCTTCATTGTAACGAAATTGCACCAGATTCGTTGCATTTTGCACGCTTCGTTAAATTCTTCGAAACTTGCGATGCTTCGAGAGGTCTTACTCTCTTTCAAGAGTTTGACATTGCAAAACAAAAAAAATAAAAAAAATAAATATTAATAATAAAGAAAAGAAATAAAAAACCGCTTTTATAAAAAAAAAATTTCCGAAAAAAGAATTGGATATTAATTTCATTTTTTATTGATGTAGATTTCCGATCTGAACAGTCAAGTCAACGACCTCCGGGGTAAATTGTAAGTATTCGTTCTTTAATTCAATTATTGGGAAAAAGGTGTTGATTTTTTTTCATGATATTTATCGAATTGTCATTTTTTATTCATTATTATAAAATCAACTATTATTCATCAGTTATTATTTATCATTAATTGTTATTTATCATCAATTATTATTTATCATCAATGATTATTTATTATCGATTATTTTTTATCATCAATTATTATTCATATCCTCAATTATTAATTGTCATCAATTATTAATTATCATCAATTATTATTTATCATCAATTATCATTTATCCAATTATTTTTGCCTGACATTGATTTTATCATTTTTGAAATCGTTTATCATTTGTATAAATTATTTTATTGACTTTTCTCAATGTAATTTAATCCCATCACTTTTTCGTTACCAAAATTAATATTCCACTGTGAAAATTATTTTAATTTATAGTATTTTACGCAATTATTGCATTTGACATTAGTGTCATTTTACATGAAATTCAATTGACATTCATTTCATTTGACATAAATTGCATTTCACATAAAATTTATTTAACACAAATTTCATTTGACATAAATGATAAAACTCATTTAACATAATTCTCATTTGACATAAAAATTACTTCACATAAATTTCAATTGACATAAATTTCATGTAACATAAAATTAATTTGACATAAATTTAATTTTACATAAAAATTATTGCATTTGACATAAACGTCATTTTACATGAAATTTAATTGACATACATTTCATTTGACATAAATGTCATTTCACATAAAATTTATTTAACATTAATTTCATTTGACATAAATGATAAAACTCATTTAACATAATTCTCGTTTGACATAAAAATCATTTGACTTAAAAATTACTTCACATAAATTTCAATTGACATAAATTTGATTTAACATAACATTCATTTGACTTAAATGTAATTTAACATAAAATAATTTGATATATGTATAAATTTCATTTGACATCATTTTCGTTTGACATAAATGTCGTGTGACATTCATGTCATTTGACATTAATTTAATTTTACATAAAATTTATTTGACGTAAATTTCATTTCACATAAAAATAATTTGACAATTAGTTCATTTGACTTAATTAGTTACTTTCTAAATTTGCGACAATATTTCTATGTCAAATGATTTTCATGCCAAAAAAACTATGTCAAATAAAATTTATGTTCAATGAAATTTATGTCTTCATGTCAAATGACATTTATGTCAAATAAATTTTATGTCAAATGACATTTATTTGTCAAATGAAATTTATATTAAATAATTTTATGTCAAATAAGATTACCTAGTAAAATATCGTTTGTGCTCAAATGTTGTAATATTTGGGATTATTTCATCCTGATTTTGAATTAAAAAATATTAAAAAAATAAAAAATAAAATTTTTTTAAATTTTCTTCATTATTATCTTGATTAAAAAATATTTTCATACTATTCGAAAAATAAAATACGTACACATGAAAAAAATAATTAACTCTAAAACGAAAGTACAAGAAATTTTAAATAGTATATAATAGAAACTTTTGAAATTTTGATTCAATTACTTTTAAAGGATATAATTAAGAAATAAAATTAAAAATTCTATTACTTGCTTGCAGTATGAAACCAACTTTGAAGAAAGTTTCTAAATACGAAAACAAATTCGCCAAATTGCAAAAGAAGGCAGCCGAGTTCAACTTCCGCAATCAACTCAAGCAGGTTAAGAAGAAGGAATTCACCCTCGAGGAAGAAGACAAGGAGGTAAGAAATTTTTCTATTCTTGGCGGTAAATTCTTATAATCAACGCGTACAAAATTTCTCATCGAACTTTTCGGTTTTCCAATCAATTTACTCTTTCTTCGCGATAAGAACTTTCTAAAGCTATAACTTCATTTTAAAAACAATATCATTCTTAATATATTTTCACTTTTTCATTTTATTTCTATTTTTATACATTTTTATTACTTTTATTTCGTTCTTTTACTTTTTTCATTATTACTAATATTACTATTATCATATTACTAAAACTTTTAGTACTATTATTATTATTATTATTTTTTTTTTATTATTGTTATTATTATTATTATTATTATTATTATTATTATTATTATTAATTTGGTTTCTTCTGTTTCCTCATCATTTTGTTTTATTATAATATTATTATCGTTATTATTATTGTTATTATTATTGTTATTATTATTATTATTATTATTATTATTATTATTATTATTATTATTATTAATTTGGTTTCTTCTGTTTTTTATCGTCTTATGCTTTTTTATTATTATTTACCGATTATTATTAACGATCAGATAGTAAATATTCTTTACCGTAAGTTTGGCAACCTTGCGCGGAAATATTGCACAACTTGCCCCCAAAAAGAATTTTTTTGTTATCTAATCGTTGTTATATCACATTATATTTCATTTCTTTATCGTTTTACAGTTATTTATATTTTTAAATATTAAATAGAATTATATTTCGGCAAGCTTTCAATAGAATCGAATTATTTAATAGAAAAAAAAATGAATAAGTATTGAAGTAAAATCAAATTATTTGGAAAAAAAAATTGATTAAATTATTGAAGCGAAAAATACGATTTTGTCGTGTAAGAGAAATTTCCAAAGGTTTGTTTTTATATTATCCAAGATATTAAAAGAAAAATTTTTCTTTTTTATTTTATTTTCTCTTTTGTTTTGTTTTTTTTCTTTTTTGGTTTTTACCATTAGATATTTTTCGTTATGGTGTTGATTTTTTTGATCACCCTGGACTTGTATTTTTGTCCGACCGCAAACGAGGTCATGTTTTTTTAACCCCTATATAGTAGGATTTTTTTTTTCTACATTTCATGTCAGTAGTTTGAGTACGTATTTCGTCAGCCAATTTAAGGAGATTTGCTACCCAATGAAATATTGATGAATGGTAGCGACTATTTGGAAAATCGTTTTGTTGAAAAGTTAACCCATTGTCAAAATCGGTAACACCCCCCCAATCACAAGAAGTATTGTATTTGACAGTACGATTGCTGTTTCGACATTTAACGTCACTTTTTTTTTTATTACAATCAATAATTTTGCACACGCATGCTGCTCATCCTCTTTTATCATAGAAAACATCCCTTTCAAATGACGATTCGCTGTTTTTTTTTCTCTCTCCTAAAGCCAATACAAATTTCAAACACCAATGAACAGCTTTACAGAAAGAAGAATATTCATCGTGAATGTGTAAATCGTGATTTATTAGGGGAAATTTTTTTGACAAATAAAAATTTATTTTACAGACAATTTGAAATTGAGTGTAAATGAAAAATATTGTAGACTTTTTTTTTAAATCAAAATTTATTTTTTCTTTACTTGTATATAGGAATATTTTATCTATGATACAAACTCATTTTTTCGATGCTCTTTATTTTCATATTTATTTTATTTATTTATTATTTATTATTTATGGGGGGAATTTTTTATCTTATTTTTAATTTTTAATTTCTTGTTTCGTTGGAATAAATTTTACTATATTGATAAATTATGGAAGAAATGAAAAAAAAAAATTGTTATCCGATTCAAATGGATTTTTACTTGTAGAAATTCTTCTTTGACGTATAAAGAACTCTTTAGATGTCAGTGGAGAAAATATTCCTGTCGGTATAGAATTTTTATATATAAATATAGTTGAAATATTCCTGTCGGTATAGAATTTTTATATATAAATATAGTTGAAATAAATAAGGAAACGGATTATATGGTATTTTTTTATCAAAAGGGGATTTTTCTATGACTGTAAAAAAACATATTATTTATTTATTTAGAATTATAAACGGACAAGAAAAGTATAAATAGATAATTATATCAGTATAATTACAAAAACAGGGTTGCCTAAAAAATTTGATTTTGTTTTTCCCTGATTTCCAGACAGAATTTTGACTTTTTTCCTGATCAATATAAAAAAAAATTCAAAGGGAGTTCAATTATAAAAAAAAAAATCATTTTTAGAAACAAAAATCCGATTCCAAAATTTAAGGGTGTCTAACTATTTTAAGAATAAAACTAATTGCTGTAACTTCCCTCGATTATTTTCAAAAATTCTTTAAAAAATTCAATTATTTTTAATAGAATTCTTTCAAAAATTACCAATTACTTGTTCAATTCTCTTTAAAAAATAAAACTGAAATATTTTAAAAACCTAATTTTTCAGAAGGTTAATAGAATTTAATTATCTATTTTAAATAAATATTCAATATATATTAGTACAAAAATGTAAAATTAATTAGGGGTTTAAAAATTAAAATATATATTTCGGATTTACTAATACAGCATTACAGGCCAGGGGAAGAGGCTCCCCACCGTGCGATGGGATATGCCGCATGGTGGGGGGCTGCTTCTCTTTTAACCTCAAACACGCTAACTATTCAGTAAAATTACACTAGTACCACAGGAATTCAAAATTAATTTCAAAATTGAATAGTAATGTTGAAAAATTTTGAAATTTGCAACTAAAAGAAGATAATTTCAAAAAATAAATGAAAAAATCTCCTTAAAATGGTTGAGGATTCTAATCCACATTGTAGTCAGTAGTTGATTAGGCAATGTGTTGTTCTCCACAGCCCAAGAAGTCCGAGAAGGCGGAATGGCAGACGAAGAAATAGATAACGAATACACAGCCTCAGATTCGACATTAAAATATAACAATAATAATTATTCATTAATTATAATTATAATTATATAAAAAAAACCGTAAAAATAAACGTTACATAATTAACGTGCGCGCACATGCACGACACACTGATAAGACACTTTTTTTATATATATATAATAATCGTTATATATGTCCTTATAAAAAAAATATTTCATCAACGCTTTCCACGATCGAACACACACGTTACGTTTGCCTTTAATCGCGAACTTTGATTTTCTTCCTTCAAAATCGCGACGTCGAGAACAAACTTTATATATTACGAGTTTTTTCAAACTTTACAAACTTTCAAGTTTAATATAATAAATGTTAATATTGTGCAGATAAAAAAAAACAATCACAGTATTTTTTCAATTTCTCTCTTTTCTCTTTAACCGCAATGGCATAAATTTTTCTTTTTTGGAAATAATTTATATTCATGTCTGCAACAAAATAATTTCTTTGTAAACTAATTACAGTGAAAATATTTCGATTTAGAATAATTTTCATCTTTTTTTTTCTTGCTTTTTCATGTTATTCACGTGGTAATTTTTATTTCTGCTTTTCAAAAATGCGACGATCCGATAGAACTTTTTTGATAATTCACTTTTATTTCTAAAAATCGTTTGGGAAAATAAAAATTCGAATTTTTTTTATTATTTAACACTTAAATCAAGATTATTTATTATTATTTATTATTTATTTATTTCAAAAAAATTAATGTATAAATCAAGATAAAATAATGATAGTCAAATGTTGATGAGGGGAATTTATTTATTGGATCAAAATTCAAAATAATTTGTTGAATTGGTTTGGATTGAGTGAATGCTTCTACGATGAAATGGAGACGCCCACACGGGAGCCTTGTTTCATTCGATTGGTTCGTTTCATGACCTTGAAGCGTAGCCAATAGAATGGGAATGCGCACAAGATGTGCGCGTCGTACTCAAGCGTAGAAGTGGCTATTACAGCCGAATATTAAATCTAAAAAATTTAAATTAATAAATATGTAGAAAATAAATTTAGAAAGTGAATTAAATAATTAAAAATTAACTGAAAAATGAATCGAATTTCCTATTGAAAAATAAAGTATAATTAAACGATAAACGGGGGAATAAAATGAGAAATAGAGGAAAATAAAGTGGATAATTGGTGAAATAAGAGGGATATCGATATCGTCGCTTTGAACATTAAATCATTACTCTATTACTGTTTTTATGTATCTTTTCTTTTTTCTCTTATCTATCTCTATACTATAATATTTGAAGCAAGCTAATCCAATTTTCACGGCCCTCTTGAAAAAAAGATTGAGGGCCGTTGCCGTTGCCTCTGACGCATTTTTCGCGAGCAGTCGAACCAACGTAAAGTTTAACTGTGAGCACTACTAGCCTGTAAAATATTTGGAAAGCAATTTATCGAGAGAGTAAAGTGGCGCAAGAAGGTGAGAATGGCTTACAACGTATTATCGAATTACTTCTCGCTCCGTGTAGTTACTATATGTATATATATACTATACGTAATCGCAAAAAAGCGCTTTACTTACACTACTATATTTTTCTATCATTTTTCTATTTTTATCATTTTTCACGTGTGTTCTTCTATATATATCTATATATATATTTTTTACTCTTGCCACTTTTATCTTTTTTACTATTCTCTCTACACTCAACTGTATATTATACATACATACATACACGGAGAAGAATTTTCTGTTTCATTTCAATCAAACACGCGTTTAATTAAAACTGATCCTTTGGTTAATTAAAAGACCAATGTTTTATATTGATTAAAAGAAATAATGTTTGATTAATTGGAATAAAAATAGTTAAAATGAATAGCAATCATATTATTCTTCTTTTTTAAGTAAATAATTTATTGTTTTTTTTTTGGCAATTTCGATAACGATATTTTTGTTTGAAGGAAATATATTTTGGAAAAAAGTTTCTCCGTGTATATTCGTTAGATGAAATTCTATATCTATGTAAATTGTTTGGATGGAAATTAAATTTTTCAGTGAAAAAAAAACGTGATTCAATGCGGTCGTATTAACTGAATAAATAATTAATTATGAAAAAAGATTTTTAAAAATTCGATACAGAATGTGCTGCCCAAAGTAAAAACCCAGTAAGTCGCATTTGCCATAAGGACGAGCGTCCCTTAGCTTCGTTATTCGACTTTCGCTCTTATGGCAAATGCGACTTACTAGGTTTTTACTTTGGACAGCAGGAATGAATCTTACTCTAATAAAGTATGTTTTCTAATTAATCTGACAGGAAAATTCACTTTAAAAGTTCAACGATATTTTACTTTATCAAAAGAGAAAAATGTTCGTCGAATTTTTTCGAATTACATTTTTTTCAAAATGAGGTAAAATTTAATTTTTTCAAATTTTTAAACCTTTATTTCTAAAAAATTGTCTTTTTCACTATACTCTCTAAATTGAAAATTTGACTGATTCATATTTAAAATATTATTTATAACAAAGAGATTATTTTACCATTATTAATAGAGGTTTCAGTTTTTATTTTAGTTTTTATTTTATTTTTATTTTTATTACAAAAAATTGTAAATAAATAAATTCGAGTAATTAATAAACTTTCAAAGCAAAGTTTAATTTTTATCCAAAGAATTTTAGAAGAAAGAATAGTTAACGATATTGTTACTAATTAAACTAAGAAAATATTATCTTACTAGATAGGATAACAATTTTTAAAAATAGTTTTTGCAACAATACACTGGTATCATTTCTATAATATTTTTAAAATATTTATTTCATTTATTTTTTTATTATGGTTTATTAAAAATTACTGAATATTACGGAGATACATTTCAAGGCATTGTTACACTTGATGATATTATATAATATTACTCAATATTACTCGATGTTATGCAAAATTTTGAAATATTACGTAATATTACTCGTTGTTACGTAAAATTTTGTAAAATTACGTGATTTTACTGGATATTACTTAATATTACTCGATATTACATGAAATTTAAAAATAGTACATAATATTATTCAATATTTCTCGATATTACGTAATATTACTCGTTGTTACGTAAAATTTTGTAATATTACGTAATGTTACTTAATATTATTGAATATTACTTAATATTACTCGATATTACCTAATATTACTTGATGTTACGTAATATTTTGTAATATTGCTTAATATTACTTGATATTACTCAATATTACTCAATACACTGCAAAAACAAGTGTCTTACAAGTGTCTCATTTTGAGACGTTTTGTCCACATATTTGAGACACGTGACTCAAATATGTGGACAAAACGTCTCAAAATGAGACACTTGTTTTTGCAGTGTATTACGTAATATTACTAGATATTACATAATATTACTCGATCTTACAGACTTATACGGAATATTACGCTTATTAGTACACAACACTTACTACACGAGTAAATTACACGTCTCGAATTTAAAATAATAATTTGTGACGCTCCACGGTGAAAGGGACCTAACGTGTCAACGAATTGTAGGTTATGTTTAGAAAAGTTTTTGCTTGATTTAAGATTGATTTTTAATTATTTGAAGTCAAAAACTATTTTTATTAACTATTTTATATACCAAATAATTAATAAAAACTGGTTTTGACTTCAGGTAATAAAAAATTAATCTTAAATCAAACAAAAACTTTCCTAAACATAACCTACAATTAGTTGACACGTTAGGTCCCTTTCATCGTGGAGCGTCACATTTATT
>JUFY01023111.1:0-70183 GCA_001855655.1 Leptopilina clavipes | reverse complement strand
TCATTATTATTAATTATTATAGAATTTATTTTATTTTCTTGGTGCTAAAATATGTGTGGTCAATAGTAATTATTAATTATTATTATTATTATTATTACTATTATTATTATATAAGTATTATACAGTATTATTACAAAAATAATTAATACACGGGGAAGGAGATCTACATAAATATTATTAAACATTTAAACATTATGGAAAGTTGAGAGCCAAAAAAACTTCTAAATTATGTTTATACATATTATTTGAATGACTTCTCATTATATATTTCCTCTTAAAAAATTTTATCGTGTTTACAATTTGTTGTGCGTCAAAAAATTTTTAACCCTAGGCAAAAGGAAATTTACGTAAGAACTAAAGTTGACAAAATAAACCTACACAAATCTATTTGTTTTTCAAATTGAATAGATTTTTATGTCCCCTTATATTAGTTTAAAATGAATTTTCATGACTGATATAATGAAAAAATAGTTAAAACAAGAATAATTTAAGTATTTTGATAGTTTTTTTTTCTAACACGATATAATTAGTCGAAAAAAAATTTTTTTTTGGGAAATTAATTTTTGTATTAAAAATCTTTATACTTAAAAGTCACTTTTGTATTAAAAATATTTTTTTTTAAATTAATGAAAAATGGATTTAGCACAACTTGTACATTTTTACGCTCTATAACTGTAAACGAAGAAGACAATAGAATTGTTAAGAATCTTTTATCAACTATACATTGAAAGATTCTAATGTATATAGTATATAAAGTCTGAAAAGAGGACTATATCATTGTTAATTTTTTTTCCAAGTTTTTCCTTGGTATTTTCTTCGTCAATAGTTAGTAAAATGAATCATCTTTTTGAAATTTTTATCTCGAGGAATTAAAAAAAAAAAAAGAGAAAAATCTTTACTTTCTAGAAGGAATCATGAACAAGTTATTATTTCCACCATTTTTATAATTTATTCGGAATATTAACTTTTTGAAAAATGAAAATCAAAAAAATAATTTAAGAAAAAAATTCTTCCCAAAACATATTATTATGAATTTTTGATAATAAGAATTTTCTTTTTATTTAAATATGTAAAATATGTAAAAATTAATTTAGGAACAATTTCTCTATTTTTCATTTTAAAAAAATAAAAAAGTAAAATTTATTCTTGATGAAATTCAAGTAAATAAACGAACGATTTCCACAGTCAGTGTTTATAAAAGAGATAAACTAACACAAACTTTGCATACACCATCTGTATAGAGATTCTGATAAGACTGTTTTGATAATGAGAGAGAAATTCTTATGCAACGCAGAATATGTTGCAATATTTAGTATATTTTACGATAGGCATTGTTTTTATAAAGAAAAAAAAATGTGATAAACTCACATCAGTTAGAAATGATAACAAAATGATGTTCAAATGGAGTAAATGATTTTCATTCAATTATAAATATTCTCTCTTTTATAAGAGAAGAAGAAAAAAAAGGAAATCACATTCTCTCTTTAACGTGTTTAATAAAAATCGAATTTTAATTACGCAAGCGGATCAGTTTCATAATTCACGCAATTTTATACCCTCAATATTTTTTCTATCACACGTTTATGTAGTCAGATGCTTTTGAAAGGAAAATTCGATTCCAAAACGTGCTCTCCATTTTAATTTCCATAAAAAAAAATACATTAAAAAAAAAGAACCAGACTCAGGTGTTAATAATAAAGAACTCGAGAGAAAAAATTCGTACAAAAAATGGGAATTAATAAAAGTGTATTAATTAAAAAAAGGGATATAAAAAAAATATATGTAGTAAATAATAAAGTATATCACATAAGCGATAATAATATTAATAATAATAATAATAATAATAATAATAATAATAATAATAATAATAGTAATTTAATAATAACAGATTAAGAACAAGAATTAAAAAACATTTTTAGATATTATAAATATTATTCATTATAATATTATAAATATAATTTATAATATTATACATTTTGATCTTTATTTTTAGATATAATTTTCCAACTTTTTTGAAATTAGTTTCTCATAAAAATCGACGACTTTGAAATTTTCTTATGATAAGGTAAATATTTGATGAACTATTTTTAAATGTCAAATAAATTTTTTATGTAAACAAACGTCGTGTTCGTGCGACAAAGGTATAACAGTTCAAAGATTATTTTTCACACATTATATTATAGTCCTTCAGCGTATAGTAATCTTTTTCTAAATTACCTTTTTCTGGAAAGCCAACTAATATAAAATATGATCTAGTTTTTTTTCAGAGGAAAAAAAGAGCTATACAAAAGACACAGGAAACTGGTGAAACAATTAAGAAATCCAATGCCACTGAATATAAAGCCATTCGCATATTGTCGCGAGGTCAATGCATTTTACCGACAATTTGAATCGAGATATTTTACAACAACTGCATAGAAAAAAAAGTTCTCCTAAACTTCCATAGACGATTGGAAAAAAAATATTTTACTACACTAGTGAAATTTTTTTTAACGTAAATAAAAATTCATAAAATTCTTTAGGGACATTAATTATTTAAATCTATGACATATGATTTATTATTTAAATCGGATTAAATTGTATAAATCTAAATTAAATTGTTTCAATTCAGAAATAATAATTTATCATCCTGATACCTTGCGACGGAATTAAAATTTACACAAACTGCAGAGAGAAAAAAATATATATATAGGTATAAATATTCAATATGGAGAAAAGCAGAAGATTGCTCAATTTCTCAAAACGACGAAAACAAAATTTTACTGCGATGTTTATTCCCAAGAATGAGAAGCGAAAAAAAAGAAATGTTATTCGAGACTGAATTTAAATTACCCATATTGTGAAGTGTTGTAGTGTTTTAATTTAGTTTTAATTAGTTTTGTTTTCTAAGGAAGGTTGCATCACGGCAATCATAAAGCAGAAAATTCTCAGGGAAAATGGCAATTTTCCAACAATGCAAGTATATGATAAAGAAACGGAAGAAGGTTTCTGACTCTCGAGATGAATGTTGAGTCATATTTTATATAGAAGGAGCTTCACTTTCTTTTATAATTTTCAAAAGTCCTGTGTAATACAAGATTCCCTTGACAGTGACTTCTGACTTGTGTCTAACTCCCAAAAAGAAATCATCTAAGAGAACGTATACATTTACAGGTCGATATTTTTTTTCCTTTTTTGCGGAAAAAGTTGAGACTGAAAGTGAACGACATCCTTGATACATGATACATGAAAGCCTTGGACAATCCAGAAATTATTCTAAATCCCTGGGTAAAATACACGTTTGGAAGAATCCCTGAAGTTCTCATTTTACGCTAAATTAGGAAAAGAGAAACAAAAGAACGGAAATGAGAAATAAAGTCGTTTCTTCCTTTTGTAAACACTCTTCAAGCTTATCTTAAATGTACAAAAATTACAGACAGTGTTTATTAATAAAAAAAAATTTTTAATGCACTTTGCGTGTTATCTTTGAAAAAATACGAAGAGAAACAATACTTCCTCTATGAGAAGTATTTTTCATAATATTAAATCTGATAGTTTTTTGTTTTATTTTCTAATTATTTTAATAGTAAATTAAGATCAATTTTATGGATTAATTAACTACAGCGGGGTTTTTTTTTAAACAATAGCATCTGTTGTAAAGTCAATTTACCAAATTCAAACAATAGAATTGTTATTAATGGCATAACCTCATTTTTTAATTTAAGAAAATTTTATTCTTCAAGATTGCTGATACTGGATATATAAAAAGCAAAGAAGGTTATCAAAAAGAACTTTGTCATTTGATATTTTATTTCATTTGAAATAATCAGATAAGAAATTGATAAGAGAAAAATGTAACAATTAAACAAAAGTGTTAGAAAACATAAGACCATCGGTAATTTAATTAAAATCCTAAATAATAATCTAAACATACTTCACAGTCAATTGTTTTACAACAAAGAGGACACTTTTTTTCCAAAGAATAAGCTTCAATAAATTCGTAACAAGTCGAATTATTTACATAATAAAAATCTTTAAACAAGCTCCGAAAATTAAACTGCGATATTACGGAGCAGATTTTTTTTCTAAAGGATTTTCCCAAATTTGGAGCTTTTGGAAAAATGCAAAAAACAAAAACGAACGTTTTATACATTTAAGCAAATTTAAAAGAAATTTCGAGAAGAAAATTTGGAACAATTTCGATAATATTTGATTCTAATTCGAGGGGGTATTTTAAAAGTGCATAATTTCTAGAACTAGTGATTTGAAAGGAAGGAATTTTATCTGTTGAAGAATAACACTCACCAAAGGACGCTGTTGCGAGGTACTCGAAACTCCTTTGTATCCAGGGCAGTGAAAAATCCTTGTGATTTACACAATGGTTTTTCGTTAATTAGAGAGCCAATGACACAATCACAAGCACCTTAACCGCACATTAAATTCAATTTTCCTCACACAATCGTCCTCACTGTCTCTTTATCACACGATTTTATCGAGAAAAAAAAACGCGGAAATCACATGGGGAGCAATCAAACATTAAATCGCATTGAAGAACCAGCTGCTCCAGCTGGCAACTGTGTTTTTGACCGACGAACTGAAGTGCGCGCATGCGGTTGCAGTCGAACGACACTAGCGCCATTTCCTTTCCCTTTAAATACAAAGCGCGCGCATATTCAAATTTGAAAATACTTCTCTCTTATTTACCGACTGAGTTTACCACCTTAAATTTTTAAATTTAAATATAACACAATTATTTAATAATGTAATATATTCATTATTATATTCCATTACAATTGTATTGTAAAGTTAGTAAATTTATAAAAAACAGAATGGGATAGAAAATAATAATGAAAATAATTAGAATAACATAAATATGAATAAAATGATAATATAGAAAATAATATTAATTGATAAATTAATATTTTTTCCGATTGAATTAATTTGAATATTGTGAAGTAACATTTCTACAATTTTGATAGAGTTCATGTAAAAAGAAGATGATAAAAATAAAAAATATAACTGTTTTCGAAAAAAAAATTTGCGATTGAATGATTTTTGATAATTTCAGATATCAAATCGTGTAATATAAATATTTTCGTTTTTTAGTATTTGGCACCGATTCACTTAGTACACCTCCTACCTATTTCTATTTCCTATAACGTTATTTTTACAACTACTCTTCTTTCATTTCTCCTTTCTTATTTTCCCCTCAGAAAACTTTTTTTCCAATTCCCCCGGATCAATTTTTTTTCTCCTTATTTGCCCTTTCTTCAAACAAAAACTTTCCCATTTCACCGTCCCCAATTTTTGGCACCCTCAATCATTTTTTCACTCGTCAGGATTTTCTGCGCTTTTCCTTTTGTTTCTTTGTCCATTTCTTTACCTTGGAGATAAATCTATTTTTACACGCATTGTTTATTTAATAATTTTATTAATTGTCATATTTGTCTTCTCTCTTTTTTATTCGTGTAAGAATTAATTAAGTCTAAATTAATTAATTGCATTTAACTATTTACTTATTTTCATTTAATTTTTTTTGTAATAATTAAAAACTAAATTTACATAATTAAGAGAAGATGTTTTTGCTTGAAACAAATAAACAAATAATTTCAGTATTTGAAATAGATATGAATTAATTAACTAAAATAAAAATTATTTTATGCGAACAAAAATTATTCCATGCAAATAAAATTATTTTATGCAAATAATTATTATTTGAGACAAGTAAAAATTATTTGATCAGCAAATAAAATTTATTTGATAACAAATAAAAAATTATTTGATTGATTCAAATAAATATTAATTTTACAATAATAATTGTCAAATAACCGCAATTATTTGGATGAAATAAATTTTTGTCCACGTAATTAAAAATGGAATTTCTATTAATTTATATAATTAATTAATATTATAATTTTTAATTGTAGAATACTAATTTTTTTTGTTTGATAAATAAAATTAAATAAAATGAAAACTTTTCAAATAATTTAAAAGCTCGTCAATTTAAATCCCGTTTGGAGCTTTTTATGAAACTTTGTCGAGAAATCCCCCTATGAAAATGAATTTTTAATGCCTTTTAGTAAAATAGTTAAGCTTGTGAGCTTGCAAGTTCCAAGAATAGCGCAAGCGCAAAAAGCTTACGACTGTTGTTGTTTCCAAGGAGCTTTCGGACGATTGGCTGCAACATACAGCCAATGGGGAACTTTTGGATGTTGAATTTAAACTTTTTCCGGTTTCGAGGGATTCAAGGGGCCACGGGGGCAACTACGCAACCGCTATAACAGTCTTTTGAATATTACCACCGTTTCTACCAACAACTCGCGACAGTTTAAGGAATAAGCTCCAACTCTCAGTAACACTCTGGATAAAAATTTATTAGTCTACTGTTTAGTAGTGAAGAGTTTAATTAATTAAAAAAGAAGTTTCATTCGTTCAAATCTTTGCTGAAGTGTATAATAAATTTTTTTTATAAATTTCTATTCTTTCTTTCTTTCTTTTTTTTTATTTGAAGTTAAACCACTTAATCAACACGATGGTATGTTCTATTGATGATATTGTAAGTCGTCGCCCTGGTAAAAAATTCCTTATTAAGTTTTTTATTTTTCTTTATTTATCTATACTCTTCTTTCTCTATCTTACTCACACTCACGCACACTTTTTCTTGAAAATCATTTTGTTTTTATCTTTTTCAACCCTTAATATTCAATAAAAAAAAATTTTTTTTATAATTTTTAATTTTTATGTACTTTTTTATTTTGTTAAAATAAGAAATTATGTTGATTTTTATGAAAATGAAAAAAGTTTTATTTGTTAAAAAAGAAAAAATTACTTCTTTTATTTAGTCTGATAATGAATTATATAAAAGTTAATTTAATTTACATACCATGTAATTTATTATTTTTATTTATTTATTTTTTATATAAAAAAAATTCTATTCTATTCTATTTATTTTTTCTTTTCATTCTTTTTTTTATTCAATAACAATTTTATAATAATAATAACAATAATTTTTCTAAGATAGAAGATTAAGGGTTGCCTCTGATTAAAATAAATAATTTTCTTCTATTTTTATTGTGACTATACTTTTAATTATCTGTATCTTGTGCATTTGAAATAAGCTTTAATTTTTAACTCTCTCTCTCTCTCTCTATATTAAAAATATTGATATATTTGCTATCATTGATAAAATTTCTCAAAATTTCTTTTAATGCCCAACTGTTAAAATATTTTCTCTACAACTTTTGTATCTATTTACATTATTACAATTTTTTATCCTACATTACTTATATATAATTGAAAATTTTATATAAATTTCCAAAATTTCAAGATATAAATATTGAAGATATATAAATATAATAATAAACGTTTATTTAAATTTTTATATACTGTATTGCAAATATTTAAAAAATCAAAAAAGTAGATTTACTTTGTTTTAGAAAATATTAATTGAAAAAATTAATTGTTAATAAGAAAAAAATTAATTACAAAATATTCTCACATACAATACACTTAATACAACAAAGACCTCAATGTTAGTTTAAAAAAATATGTAATAATTTTTTGTAGTTATAAAAATTGCCTATCCCTAATTTTTTATCTCTTTTTCTACACTTTCCTTTCTTTTTCCTTCTAAATGCCTGATTATTGTACTTCTACTTTGCACACTATTCTTCTCGTGAAAGTTTTTGCATTTTGATTATTAAAAAAAAAAAAAAAAAAAAAACGATTTTAAGGCACCATAAACACTATAAAAACAATAAAAAAATGTTTCTAAATATTTTTAAAAAATTTCTAATTACAGAATGATATTTGAAATCTTAAAAATAATTGGCAACTTCTCGCATGAATAGCTAGCATGAGATTTTTGTGCTTTTGCAAAATTAATTATTACAGAAAGTGCTGTTTTCAAAATTTGAATTTAAAAAAAAATATATCGATTATTTAAAACTATTAAAATATATTTTGAAATTTTATCAATTTTTCTAAATGTAAAACATTCATGTATCTCAAGAACTTGATTCCTCTAAAAAAAATTTATTTAAATTAATTCAATTTCTCAATTGAATTTGAATTTTAAAAAAGATTAAATCATTTTAAATATTGCATCAATGCACTGTTTTGAAAATTATTTTTTGCCGCAGCTTTTTCGTTTATAAGAACAAGAAATAATCGTATATTTATTCGTATTTGTTTATAGGCTGACGAGCTACCGCCAGAGCAGATTGCTGGTATGTATAAAACAAAAAAAAAAAAGAAAAATAGAATTCTATATTCTATTGACTCAAAGTCGATAAAAGCTGAATTCACGGAATTACGTCAGTAATCGATACAAAAAACAGACTTCCTCTTAAATACATTTTCGCATTTTATATCCCACGAAATGCAATTATTGCCCCCTTTACGAGTCATTAAACAATTCTTTTTTTCATCATTTAATTGAAAAACTGTGATAATAATTCAAACCAATAAAATGAATTTTAATATGTACTTAATTAAATAATGTTTAATTATTTACACTTTGTTTTTCCACCATCAATGATGTAAATAAATATTATTTATTATTTAATGAAAAATAAAAATTTATTGAAATACAATTTGAATTATTTTTATCTAATCATTATGATTATTTTGTTTTATTTCCATGGGGAAAACTATTATTATCTCCTCTGTTTCTAAATTTAGTTTGTAAATTTCTATTTTTCCTGAGTCGTAGTTTTTTTACGGTTTCATTTTATTGTACGTGAGTCATTGACAGGCTCTGGTTAGATTTTTAAATAATATGTTTACATTTTAACAAAACCTACATTCTAGCAAAACGTTTCATCTTCTGGTGAAAGCTATTTGTCCGCGATTCATTTTCCATGTTCTAAATCGTGAATCAAAATGATGGAAGCATCTGTTATTCAACCAAGTTTAAAAAAAAAAAGAAAAAAATTCTATTAATAAATGCAATTTTTTTCACTCTCATATCAAATTTCGCTATTTAATTTTGTCATTGAACATGATTTTTCACTCTTTCAGAAGCTCAATAAATAACAAGGGTCCAAATTCAATTTTTTTTTATTTATATTTGTAAAATAAAAAAATAAAAAAAAAAGATTGAATAAGACGTTTTTATTTATTGATCTTTTGATAATATTTTGTGAATAATTCAAAAGAAATTTAGATCCTCCAAAAAGTAAATATATTTTTGAATATATTTTTCAATTTTTAATACCCGAGGAACTGTCCTTCGATGTGGACAAAAATTTTCATGGAGTGTTCCAAAATAAACACAGACCACCCGCCCTGGACTTTCTCATATTATTAGAAATCTAGATTTTATATACGTTCGCCGGTTGTTTTAGAGACGTGAGTAAATTTTGAAAATGATTGTTTCCTTGGAAATATGTGAACAATATGTTCTTTATCGTCATTATTATTATCCAATTGTGAAAAACGACTTACCTCGTTTATTCTGGATCGAACTAAATTTAGTTCTCTTCTCAATTTGACTAGATGTTTGTTCGTCTCTCTTTGTCTCTCATTTCAAACCAAAACGTCATAGGCAAACCTCATTTACACGTTCCGGAAGGTGGCCCGGGGTCTGTAACTATCTTTAGTCCTTCTTTAAACCAAAAAGCATTTACACACGTGGATGTTCCCTTCACTCATCATTCGACCAGAAGAAATCCAAAAAGAACATCTCCCCCTGTTTTATTTTACTTTTTTTTTCTTCAAATATTCTCCTCGTGCCTAAAATAAAAAAGAAATGTACATAATTAGAAAATTTAAAATAAAAAAAAAAGAAATAGAGCTAAAAATTTTGTAATGAAAAAAATGGTAAAAAATAAATAATTATATTATATTAGATATAAATTATGGAACTATTTATTTTTCAAAATGTCTTATTTTCCATTTCAAAAATGAAATATTTGGAATAAAATATTTTGCAATAAATTATGTGAAGTGAAATGAATTTGTTACTTCTAAGCAGTATTCAGAGATGATTCTAAATTTTGATAAGATGTGACTGAGAAACATGGATTTCCGGAAGATTTCTCCTACTTAGACTAGTTTTTAATCAAATTATTTACAATTTGTCGTCTATTCTGGCGGTTTTCCAAAATCGGCTCTTAAAGCAAAATGCAATAATCAGGCTCATAGGCTTTTTTTCGCAAATTGCCTTGAAATAAAAATTTATCTTCATAATTCTCTTCATGTTCATGTCAATGTTAATGTATCTTAATATCAATAATTCTAATTTTTTATAAAATAATGAATAATAAAACTTAAAATATTCCTTACTGTTAAACATCAAAAGTTTGCTTCCCCCGCCGACTTCTAAATTCGTTCTTTCCTTTGAAAATAGTTTTTTTCATATTTTTGCCATTATATGAATATCAATCAGTTACTTCAATCAGTATTTTGCCCATCTGAAAAAAAAATTTTAAGGCCAATCAAATATGAATTAACTACATATTAAAATATCAAATCGAAAAATTGAATATTTTTATTAAATTCAAAATCCTTTTGATTTATTTTCATAGTGTTAAGGATATTTATCAAATTGCAAAATTCCATTATGACAAAAATTGGTTTTATGCGCGAGAAAATAAACACACAACTTGAAATTTATTGGTCACTATAAGATTTAATCGTAATGAATGTTTATAGGGAGGTCGTAAAGCATATAAGAAATCAAGAGGATTTCTAGAGCAAGTAGAGAAGTTGAAAATTTTTACTGAATTAACGTAGATCGGTCGTGGGTGATAAATAAACCGTCTAACCGGTAAAGAACGATGTTGCAGCGAGCCAAATAAGTTTCGGGCCAGAATCGCAGGGGGAATGGAAGGAAGGGCATTAACATCGGATCTAAATTCGAACACATTGGCGTCAGCGTACGCTTGATGATTTCTACACTCGGAAAACCAAATTTAACATTCCCTTATAGACTTCACTTTCATTTTATTTTCATTATTAAATTATTACCCACAAGCCTACTGTAATCTCACCAGTATAATATTATTATAATAGAGTGAAAAATAAAGTAATTTTAATAGAAAAATAATCAAGAAGAATACACGAAAAAAATAAAATTAAGAAAAAAAATTTTACAGGATGTAAAAAAAATGTTTTCTTTTCTTTTTTTAATTTACAGTCTTGCGCAAGGCTTTCGACAGTTTTGACAGGGAAAAGAGTGGAAGCATTCCTACTGACATGGTAGCAGATATTCTTCGACTTATGGGTCAACCTTTCAACAAAAAAATCCTCGACGAACTTATTGATGAAGTTGATGCCGACAGTAAGCGAGAGAATATTATTGAAATCTCTTTTTTGAAGCAAGGGGAACATTTCAAAAAATAAATTTTTTTCAGAATCTGGCCGATTAGAATTTGAGGAATTCGTGACTCTCGCCGCAAAATTCATTGTTGAAGAAGATGCCGAGGCTTTGGAAAAAGAGCTACGAGAAGCTTTCAGACTTTATGACAAAGAAGGTATGTATCTAATAATTTAAATTTAAAATTGAAAAAATTAAATAAAAAAAAATTATAATTTCTTTTGAAAAATATTTACCTTTCTTTCTGAATATTCATTTTCCTTTTTGTAACTTTTCTCTTCCTGAAATGTTCATCTCTCTTTCTCTTCTTTTTATAATAAATTATCATTTTCTTTTGGAAACGTTTTTTTTCAGGCAACGGATATATTCCAACGACATGCCTACGCGAAATCCTCAGAGAATTAGATGATCAATTAACTGACGAAGAACTTGACATTATGATTGAAGAAATCGACTCTGATGGCTCTGGCACCGTTGACTTTGATGGTGAGCTGAAAAAGAAAATTAATTACCAACTTTTATCAAAACAAAAATCAAGTAAAAGTTTTTCAATCACTCAAAAAATTTTTTTATCAATTTTGCATTATTTGCTTATACTTTCATCCAATTACCAGTGGATTTTTCTAAAATTTTTGACATTTTTATATGTTTTCAAATTGAAATGATAAAAAAATTACTTCGTTTTTTGATTGAAATTTCAATTGAAAATTCGCATAGTTTGCATTGAGCATAAAGTGAATTTTGGTCTTTTTCGAAGTTTGATCAACAGAAGGAGCACTTAGATCTCAGAGAAACACGTTTATTTATACATGTGCCATAATTTGGAGCGATCTCGTTTCCGCGCGCTACTTTAACTCGGGGGCGTAAGGAATCGTCGTGATTTATCATAACAGTTTTGCAATACACGTACTAAATTTCCTGAAGCGATTGAATCCGATATTTTGCGAAAAGGCCAAATCATAAAGTTGCTTTTAAACTAATATCAACAAAAAATCAATGCAAATTCTCTCAAAAAAAATTAGAAAACACTTATAAAGTTGTAAAATAAAAGCAAAATTATCACTATTTAGTTACGATAATTTTTTTCTTATATTAATAAAAAAAAAGAAACGAGAAATAAATTTAATTTTTGAATTGTGTAAATATCAATTAACTAGAGTGAATTATTGAAAATTAAAATTTATAATTTCGATTTAAAGTTATATGTATTAAAATTGCTCATTAGTCAAAGTGACATTAATGAGGGGTTGACAAATTATTACAAATTTATAGAAATCATTAAATCTCATTAAAGCAATAAAATTCAATATAATTTTCTATATAAAATGAAATTGATGATTCAAAATAGTTTTTGACATTTAATTTAATTGGCTATTCACTTAGGGCAATCATCAAAATGTGTGATCAGTTTTTGGCGAGAATTTTCTGGCGTACTTACAGAATTCACTATATAGTGTCGCAGATCATCAATCATAGAGAAGTTCAAGTTGGACAGAAAATTTTCCAATGCGCAACGAAGTGTAAAATTTGTGTAAATAATAGTCCATGTCCGTTGAAATTTTACCCGAGAGTGAAAAAGAAGAAGAAAAAGAAGAAGAAACACTTCTCATGTTCCAAAAGTTCAGTATCAAGGACTTGGCATTCCTCAAACTTCTTCCTACTTTTCTCAACATTTATATGATCCACCCACTGCGACAAACTCTCTGAAAGAACATGACACTTATGATTTATTGCCTGCATTTGCGATTTCTATCAACGAGTATGCAAAATGCGTCAGTTATTGAAAATCATTTTTACTGTTTATAAAATAAAAAAATTTAATTGTCACTTACTCAATTTCTCGAATCAACATAAAATTGGAATTTTTCCATTTATGTTCTAGAATTCATGGAGATGATGACTGGAGAATAAAAAACAATTGAAGAAGAAGAGAGAAGACCAAATTGGTGCAGCAGTCATCATTTACTTTTTACTTTTTATATTGTATTTTCAACAATTCGATGAATTTGTCTGAAAAACACAAAAAAAAGTATCGTAAGTCAGAGAAATAACATCTATAAAATATTGTCCAAAGATGATAAAGCGACTCTCTTTGGATGTTAATTCGACAATCACCTTTGGCTCCATTTTCTAATAAATACACTTTTTACTATACATAAGTCACATTACACTCCGTTCTTACAAGAGCCTACTTAATTTTCCATGGTCAGTATTTATTGTTATTAATAAAATTCGCTAGAAAAATTATCGTCTTCTTCTTTCAATATCCCCCCCAAAAAAATTAAATTTTCAAATTAATCAATAGTTATCAATAAAATTTAATTAGAAACGAAAATATTTCTAAAAAAAATTAAAATTGAAATTCTCTACATTAAATAAAAATTTTTTAAAAATCAAATTAAAAGTGAAAAATAAATCAAAGAGGATTGAGTTGAATGAAACTTTCACTCTCCTAAATCTTGATTTATTTAACATTTAATAATTACAATCACAATTAATTTGAGAGTCCTCCGTAATTGACAATAGTCACAAACATAACAGAGTTATCGGTATTAATAGAGATATCGATAAAAAAATAGAGCCGCTAGTATTAGACTAGTTTTTCGATCAAAAATTCTCGAGCGAAATCAATTTTGTGCTCTGGCAATTCTTTTTCGTATGAAGAAGCGTTTGACTTGGTCATGGGCACTCGATATAGAGTGTTTATTATAAGTATATCATAAACTTGGCATAGAATCAAAGGATTCACTCAAAAAACTGAGAGTACAATAGATCGTTCTTTCAGAAAATGAAATTCACTAAAAATCTAACTCTCTAATCTTATGACTTAGATCTATATTTAGATTTTACATAAATTAAAGACTAGACTATAGTCTCCACGATATTTAATCGTGGAATTGGCAATTCTTTATACTCTTCACTACGTTTTGATCATTTATATATATTTATAGTATCTCAATATTTACGATCAATCATTATACAGCGAGATAGAAATATTTAAAATCACTTTTAGCAAATTTTGAAATATTTAACATCACTATTTAGTAATTTTAAATATTTAAAACCACCACTCGCATATTTTAAATACATATTATCTAAAATCATTTTCTGTATATTTTTAATTATCTAAAATCACTTTTTGTATATTTTAAATATCTAAATTCTTTTTCTTATTTTGTATATTTCAAATATCTAAAATCTCACCCTTTGAATAATTTATATCCATTAAAGCTACTTTTATTTGGACCAATTAGCTAGAAAAAATTAATTGGCCAAAGAAAATTGGAATGAATTTAACTCTTCTATGTACAATAAATTCGATATTTTTAAAAACTTTTCGATTTTTCTTTTATAATTAAAAGATCAATAACGAACTAATCTAAAAATTAATTAATAAACTTTTCAATCTCGAACGAGATTCTTTGGATTTTCTCATTTTGATTTTCTATTGTACTAATTTTTATATAATAAGATAAATAATGAAAAAAATATTATAGAAAAAGTAGTTTCGAATTATTGTAAATCACTAGAAGAAAAATATCACTACTGTAAAATAAATATTTTCTCTACACGATAGCAATTAATCTTGATGAAAAAAATATTTCTTTTTAAACAAAATACTTTCTGATTCTTTTCTCTTACAGCCACTTCTAATTTAAATATATAATACCTAATATTATTTCAAAAATTGAAATTTTACGTTCATAAAATAAAATTCTGTTAATATCTATTCTACTTTTTCAATATAATATTTTTTTGTGTATGGAAATATATAAGAGAAAAATAGTATATCTGCTTTTGCATCGAAGTAATCGTCCTGGGATTAAATTGTGGAAAGGCTTCTTAAACGAGGGTCTGTAGGTCGTCTTCGTCTTCCACCTTGGCAGATGAAGGAGATAGAAGTAAATGTCACATTTGAAATAAATGCGGGAATTCATTGCTAATATCTCGCACCAACTGTTGATCCTCTTGACTTTCAGCAGTTTCCTCGCAAAATATTCTGAAAAACGTAAATTAATGTGGCGAATTAAATAAACGTAACATGGTTTATGAGTATAGGCAACGATACGCAATATTATTAACCTTGTAAAACTTTTTAGAACGTCCTCCGAACGATGTCGATGATCATTATAATTGGACGTTCGTAATACACGACGACACAATTCCAAATATTGCCTTCTCTAAAAATATTTCAATTGTCAATAAATATTAAAATAAATAACTATTTATTATTTTTAAAAATTACTACTTTTTTAATGTTAGATATTCAAAATTTGATTGAAAAAATAAATACAATTAAAATTAGTTGGAAATTTGCAATTTAAAAACTTACTTTATCACCGGGTGAAATGTCAAATAATTGCCTCAAAATAATATCAATTAGAACCTTCACGTCATTTGTGTAAAAAAGATTTGCCGTTATTTCTTTACTGAATAAATCGACAAACATTTTTAAAACAGAATCTGGCGGTGCCGGTTGATGATCGAAAATGCGAACAGGATCCTCTACACCATAATAAAAATGAGACTTTTCTCAAAATGTGAACAAAACTAAAAGATTTTGTATGAATAAATAAATAAATAATAAATTTATTAAATAATTCAAAACATTACCTTCTCGATTCAGAAGAAATAAAATCTTTTCGGTAAAAACTTTGGCAACCGTTCTTCCTTTAAGGGCATTCAAAACAATATTCTCCGAAGCCATAAATTGCAAATTGTACGACAGAATGAGATTCACAAACAAGTCCGGAATTTGATCGTCCAAATCAGTGTCCGGAGGTTCTTCAATCAGTTCAAATAAAAATTCTATAAAGTCCATGCCGAGTTGTTCTATTGAAAATAAAAAAATACATTTCATTTAAAATAGGTGAATTTTATGTAAATATACGGAAGAAAAATTTCTGGTAATCACCTAAATGCGTAATTGGCATTGGTTCACCCATGGAAAATATCATGGTGAGTAAAAGAGACGAATAATTCAATTTTGGCACGTTCCTTGGATTTGCTCTCATGTCTCTGTGTAAAAAGAAAATTGTCAATATAAAAAAAACCTCATCCTGCCTTTAAAGGTCTTTAACAGCTAAATTATTTGAACAAAATAAACTTTTTTTGAAACCTATTTATTTTTAATAAGCAAGAAAAATTTGAATTTTTGTAATTTCCGAAATAATAATTGAAAATTTAATACCTGGCCATCTCCATTGGCAGAATGCTATTTAACATAATTGTCAAAGCTATTGGATCAAGACTGCACATCACACCGAAAGATTGTAAAAGTAGCTGCCTAATTGTCCATCTGGGTTCCATTTGATAATACTGAATCAACGTTGTCACTCCATTATATTGATCTTGTCTTAAAACATACCTTGAAACATTTGCATCAGCGTTTGTCTGTAAAACAGTAAATAATTAAAAATTTTAGTTTATGTATTTTCAAATTAAATTTATGATTGTTATTAATAGAATACTGTATGAAAAAATTTTTTTTCTTTCAAAAAAAGAAACAACGACAATATAACTTACGAGAATAGAAGTAAGCTCTTTGATATATTCTAAAATTATGGACTCGTCTTCATAAAGCATCCAGCTTCTTTGTTGAGAATCTTCCTTGCACGAAGTAAGCTCTTTAAAAATCACTTTTAACCTATTAGCGTCATATGTTTCTTCAATTGTCATTTTTGAAACACTAAGTGGAACTTGAAGTTGATTTAAAATTTCCTCGAGATAGTGACTTACTGAATGAGGAAGAATTTCATACAAACCAGCAACAACAACAGAAACGGCAACTTTTGACATTTCATAACTAAGTTGTGTATTTCTTCGCACTTGATCTAACAAATGATACGCGGTTCTTGGATTAATATCAGCTGTACTTGAAGTTTTACTTTTTACAGGCGAACGATTTGGCGATTTAATTTTATTTTCACAAATACTTTTTTGTATCTCCTCATCTGGCGGTGGAATTGCTTCAGAGGCCGATTGGCGTGTTAAAGATTGTCTTCGTTTCTCACTGGCGGAATCACGTCGAGTTGGTGTTGTTTCGATTTTAATTGGTTTCGTATCATTTTTATCATCATTTTCAATTGGAGGATTGCTGTTTATTGTTGCATAAGTCGCATTACTTGTTGTTGATTTATTATCTTCTGTGGAATTACTATTGACTATGGGAGGAAATTCATTGTTATCTTTGTCGGGTGTTGTATTGCCAAAATCAGGTGGCATTGGAGCTTGTTTTTTTGTTTTTTTACCCTGTTCTGCATGGCGCTTCTTATCCTCTAATTTTGATAAAATAGCCTGTTTGTCAGTGATAATTGAACTTTCTTGATTATCACTGATCCCCGAGAATACTTTAATACATTCATCTAAAAAATCTATAAAGAATTGAGGTTGAACCTGAAAGAATGAGAAGCAAAATTAAATTTTGTGACATATTTTAAAATAAAAATAATAAATTTAATAAAAAATTTTATTTAATATTTTAATTAATAATTAACTTAAACCTTTTCTGTTGTCGCGTAATTAGAAGGAATAAAACCAACTTGACCCTCTTTATTTATAACTTGCCACCAATTCCTCTGTTTTGTATTTGATTGTAGGAGAACAAAAAGATCATTCTCTCGAAAGCTGAGTGCTTTATGAAAAGTTGCATTAAAGTCATACAAAGCTTTTAGCATTTCATAATTTCCTGAGAAAAGAAAGTTCATTGTTAACACTTAATAAAATAAGATTGTTAATTCATAAACTAAAATTAAATTTTTTTTTATTTAAGCGTATTTAATTACTATTAAATTTATTAATTAAAGTTTTAAACATTTAAAATTAAATTTTTTTGTTATTAAAGTGAAAGCAATAATTTAATAATAAACCCATTATCATTGAATCAAGAATAATAATAATTATTATGTAAAAAGAATATTTATATTTAAATTGATTAAATTTCAATTGCTTAGGATTTAACTTTCTATAATAAAAATAAACAAAAATAGAATTCCAAATGCCACGCCTATAAAATATACAAAACTATTGATTTAACTCAAGAAAATTATTGACACTTCTTAATACACAAAAAGAAAGATTTCAAAAAATTCGAAAATTTTTAAACATTTTTCTATTGGAAATTGTATAAACAATTAAAATTAGTGTCATATTGTAATATTTTTATATAAACATATATTTAAGATAAAATAACTAGTTCCAACCTTAATTAACAATACATTTTTTTTAAATTGTTAACTAGTTGAGTAAAAATAAATAAATATTTCAATATTGCAATTTAAACCTGTACAAAATAAATTCTGATATATATATAAAAATATATTGATAAATATCTCTGATTAGAACATAATAAAATTTTTTGAAAATTAATTTTAAATTATCAGTGAATTAACAAAATTGATGAATTATATATAATAAAAACAATTTTTTATTTTTTTGCGAGAAAAATATTTTTTGCAAAAAAGGACATAATCAAATCCAAATAACATATTTGACTATATGCAATAGATTGTTTATAAAACTCGTTAATATAGGTTATAAATTAATGAATCTCTATAAATATAAATGATAAAAGTTATTGTAATTAATTTTTATTCGAATAAGATTCGTTAACGTAAATTTAATGAGTCAAGTAAACTACCCCAAAATAAACATGGAACAATCCTTGCGCCCAAACGTCAAATGATTTTAAAAAATGACAATTATTTATTCTAAAATGATTATGAATGGAAAACAATTTTTCTAAAAATACTCTAAATTTGAAGGAGAATTAATTTCAATTGGTAATGAACTTAGATTTTTTTATAATAATGAATAATTTTTAAAAAAATAAAAGACTTACCTAACCTAGCCTGATTATTGTCACCCATGGTCGAGAGTGAATGATTAGTTAATCGGTAATATTCACTATCGGGGCAACGCCCAGGTGAAAAGTTGATTATTGAACCTGCATTTACTATCCGACATTAGTTTCACTTTCATTTGAACTCGATAACATAATTTTTATTATCTTTTTTCACTTTCGGTTTATTGCGGTTCAACCAGCAGACAAGAAAGTCACTTGCACACAAATGGCGCAAAAAGGCGCAAAAGTCCATTGTAGATGTCGCTTTTTGCAATCGGGTTACCGGGTAACCGATTCTATTTTTAAATTCAAATGTACCCTATAACATAAAAAAACATAAATAATTAAAAAAACGTTCTAAATTAATTTCGTATTTTTATAAATCAAAATCTCTATTTCCTAAATTGAATTTTGTTGAAAAATATTTATTTAAATACATATCTACTTATTTAATATTTATTTTTCCGCAATATATTTTAATTATTTTGTAATTGTAAATAAACTAACATTACTTTCGAATACTCGTTGAATTGGATAAATAAATATATATCTATTGTTAAATTAGGGAAATATTTTATTTATGAGAGATGATTTAAAAAAATACGAATTATTAATATTAAACTTTTATTATGAACAACTTTTATGATACAAATACAAAAGATGAGTTTGTACAAGTTCATTCGAATGATATTAATTTGATATAAATTTCGCTATTGCTAGGAGGACTCGAACATACCGACACCATAAAGTAGATTTCTTCGAGTAAAATGAAGAGCCAAAATTGATGAGTTTTTCGTTGCAAATGTTCTCAAAAGATAGGAATCGGCATTTGTTCTTACATCAGGATTATGAGATACATTGACATCCTCCAAACTCATTTCTTCCGCCAATTTCGTAAAGTCCCAGAGTTTTATCGTACAATCTAATCCACCTGTGAAAACATTATTTTTCTTACATTCTCATACATTCGTGCTTTATTCTTATTTGCATTATTTTGTAAATTTTATTACTCATTACCTGAGACAAGAAGTGTTCCATCTCTACTGAATGAAAGACAATGAATAATGCTATTGTGTCCCGAAAGTGCAGCGACCAAATGTCCGTGAGCAAGATCCCAAACTAGCACACGATGATCTGCACCTGCAGATGCTAAAAATCTCCCTTCAATTGAAAATGCAAATGAATAAATTGGAGCCTTATGACCAGTCATTAATCTCACTTGACTGCCTGTAACGCAGTCCCATAATCGAACAGTCATGTCACTTGAACCTGTGGCCACGTAATTTGAATTCGGATGAAATTGAACAACCTGAAAGGAGATTTTTTTTCAATTAACAAACGTTCCTTTATGGGAATTTTATATTTTAAATAAATAATTATTTTTTACATCAACATCCGAATAGTGACCGGCGAATATTCGAAGTGGTTGAGGACTATCGGATGACCAAAGTCTAGCCGTTTTGTCGTGACTTGCTGTCGCAAAATAATGACCATGGGGAGAAAATTTCACATACCAAACAGGAAATAAATGCCCCTTATAGCAGACAACACACGTCCATGTATGAAGAGACCACAGTCTCACTAAAACAATTAAAAATATTTTTCACAAAAATTGTTTACAAGTAACGAAAAAAAGTAAAAAAAAAACTCCAATTAAATTAAATAAATGCAAAAAATACACCAATAAAGAGAAAATATTCAATTTTACCTGTTGTATCTTCAGAGCATGATAATAAGAGATTTTTATCAGGACTAAATGATAAACAATTCACTGGTCCACTGTGTCCGTACAAAAGTTTCACCGATTCAGATGTTCTTTCATCCATCATTCTTACCAAAACATCATCTATTTAATACATAATAATTTCATAAATAATTAGCAACGTAATGGTCTTTATTTGATTTAATATTCACTTACCAGCTTCAGTCACAATTTCAGCAAGTTGTTCAGTATTTTTCATTGCTTTCAATTTTTGAGGAAGAAGACTCCAAACTTTTATAACCGAATCGCTAAATCCAACTCCCAACAAACTGGAATCTTCCGAAATCTCCACAGCCGTAACACTGGGTTGGAGAAAAAAATTTTTATTTTTAATAAATAATAATTTAATTTAATTTAATAATATTAATATTCTATTTACCTGTGAACTACATTTAAGAGAGTATAGAAACAAATTGAAGGTAAACTTTCTGGACCAAGTTGAACACGTTTCGTTGCTTCTCTAAGAGCTTTGATTTTCTCCATTTTATCCGCGTCTTTTCTATTAGAACAAAATTTTCAAAATCAATTTTAATCCATCGTGATGATATTGTTTGTTATTTTAATAAAAAATCTTGACTTACAAATTCGGTAAAGGCATTCTTCCAACAGGAGGTGCATTTGGATCGGATTTTGTTTTCTTTGAGAAGAGAGGATCTTTTTTCGGTTTTTTCTTTTTTGGTTTGTCTCCTTCACCACCTCCTGTGTCTTCTTCCTCTTCCTCGGGAGGATTCACGCACTGAATTTCGGGTTCCTTTAAAAGCCCGTAATAAACTTTGGCTTTATTATCTAAAATAGATAAAAATTAAATAGCGTTCAAGGTAGAAAAATTTCAATGAATATTAAATTAATATAACGGACGAATTTGATTAATTACCTTGTCTTGTAGCTTCTCCTAAAGTTGCACCTGACGTGGCTTCAATTTGTTGTTTATTTCTAGCAACACCTTCGTACATATCGAAATAAAGTCGCTCATTAATGATATTTAATAAGCTATTACACTTTTTTTCTTGTAAGTGGCGTTTTAACATTGACAACGTGTCCCTTGACATTCTTATTATAAATTGATTTGATCTACAATGGAAAGAATAATGTAACAAAATTTCTTAAACTACCGATTAAAATTTGTCTTGTTTAATTTTCTATTTTTTCAAATAAAATACCTACTTAAACGTATCAATGAGCTCATTTCCATCCATTTGTTCTCGTTTTGTCACATTCGATAACCGCTTCAAATCGGCTTGATAATAATCCTCCAAATTTTCACTGTATTTTTCTAATATTTCCTTAGCTTGTGTGGAATGATTGTTGTATACCAATTCCAGGTACATATGAACCAAAACGGGATATAAAATTGTGCCTAATTCGTGCTGTAATTTTTTAAATAAATGAACAATTTCTCGAAGTTACAAAAAAAAAAAAAATAGAAAGATACTAACCTTATAGATATCCAAGGAACCTTCGACAAATTGTTTTAATTCACTGTATGATTTCTCATAAAGTGCAGGATCACCTTCACTTTTGTAAGCGGATAAAACATTGCTTACTTCTGAATCAGTTTGTTGGTTTTCTTCGACTTGCACATCACTTAAATTCGCCTCTTTTCTAAACAAATCTTCAGTATTCTGAAATAATAAGATATTCAATATGAGAAAATGAGTTTTTATTCGATAAGAAGTAATTATTAATTCAGAAAATTAAATAAGAATTGTTTTCAACTTTTCTATTTACTATAGTTTTTGAGGTTAGAATTTGTAGAAATTAGATTTTTCACTATACTTACTTTGAAATTATACTTTCTAAGAAGCTGTAGCATAGCCAGCATAGTACTTTTATCGTTATCCATGTTTGATCTTTTTATTAAGACACTTTATACAATAATAATTGTTTCTTTTTAAAAAAAATATTCACTCCGACATTTAATGTCACTTTGGCATTTTGTATATACAAATCAACTGAAGTTGTCAACACTTTGAGTTTAAACAATGCGTTGCAGATGGCACTGTTCCCACTGTGCCGCGAAATTTGAAACATCTAAAATAATTAAATGTATTAAAAAAATAATAATAAAAGTAATAATAATTTAATAAGTAATTTCTTTATTAAAATTATTTTAATTCAATTTTACGTTATTTAAAAATAAATTTAAGTAACAACTTCTATTTAAAAAAAATGAGTTTAAATAAATAAAAACTACTAGGTAGTAGAAATTATTTAATTAATAGTTTTTTTTTCATTCATGTAAAATTAAATGCAAAATAATCGATTTGTCATGAAAATATTATATTTCATATCCAGAATTATTACAAAAAAGTGTGTAACACTAAATAGTGCAGTCAGAACAAGGATAATATTTATAAATTTCAAAAAATTCTTACCAAAAATATATATAGTATTTTCATTGCCTGCAATTTCACAATGTATAGAAAAAATGTTTAAAAATATATTATGCGTTTTCTATATTGTAGTTTTAAATTTAAAAGGAACCAATATTCAAGCTTCGTTGGCACAGCGACATAAAAATTTACAACACTTTTAAATAGAATTTTTCACACATTTTGGTCACAGTAAGAGTTAGGAACATTCGTTTAAAAGTACATTAAAAAACATATATCAATGCATAATCAATTTGATTCATTAATAATATTAATTATTTAAATCAGAGATCTTCAAATTAATGTGGAAATAAAAATTAATTTTTTAATTTCCCATCAAACAATATTTTATCAAAATAAAATTCGAACTTAAAATAATGTATAAAAGATTATTTATATTTTCTTAATAAAACGTCAAACATTATGAAAATTTTATTTTGAAGATCTCAAAAATGAATTCAATCAATTTAAACCGATTATTTCGGAATTCTTTTTTCAAAAACAGTTAACAATCTATTATTTCGATGTTTCTATTGAAGTTACCTTTCTATCAATGTATTTTTTATTCTATTCAATTTCCTATTTTGCATTCCTGTTATGAATAATTTTCATTTGCTTAGATTCATAATAATTAAACATTGTATAAAATATTTTTTCTTTCAATACTGTAAAGAGATGAATTTTTTTCAAAATTTGCTTGAGATTCTTTTTTAGCGCACACATAAATCGAAAACATCTATTAATAATTAGTTATCGATAAATGCAAGATTACGGACATTTGACTTGAAAGGACAATGCAAACTAATAAATATTGTCAGATTACGAAATAAGAGCGAGTAAACATTTTTTATAGTGTCCGGAACAGTCTCCCTGAAAGAAAAGAATTTTGTTTCATAAATAATTATATGGTTTAAAATATTCACTGAGTAACATAACACTAAGTAAAACGAATGTAAAAGGAAAAAAAACAGTTACCTAAATTATCAAAATTGATCTTTACCAATTTTGAAAAGGATAAAAATTACCAAACTGATAAATATTTATTTGTGTTTATAAATAATTACTAACCGAAATCATGTCTTCCAACGATTTTCTGTATTTTTCCGTAAAAGCCTCTTTTATCTCTCCCATGTCTATTTCCGAACGAGTGACAACAAGACGAATAAGACGACGATCATTTGTTCCCATTCCTTTCATACTTTTGTAAAGTTGTTCTGCAAAGAATCCTGCTCGATCTTTTACAACTTTCACTGAAATTATGAAATGTTGTTTAAGTAAAATTTAAGTAAGAAATGAAAAATATATGAAAATAAGCTTTTTTTTCTCAATACCAATAGCAAGGAGAGCTTTCTTAATATCTCCGGAGAATTCATTCTCAATTGCTTCTTCGATGTCATGTCCTGTAATATTTTCATATTCGGAGAAAATTTGATGCAATTGAGCAATATTTCTCTGCACGAGAATTGCATTAAATACAGATTCATCAGTTCCAAATTGAAGTTCACCTGAGAAAATGAAAAAATTATATTTCAACATTGCAATTATTTCTTTAGGATTGAATTAATTAAAATTAACGTACCAGCTTGAAGTAGTTGTCTAGCGTCTTCTCGAGCGGCTTCTGGATCAATATTAAAGGACTCATCACGATTGGCACAACACAAAGAAATCATCAAACGCTTAAAATGTCCTGAAGTGTCGTCCATTATATCATCTTCCAATGGTTTGCCAAACACTAAGAATTTTACATTAAATTAAAAATCAAATAAATGGTAATACCTAATAGTAAAATTAGATTTCGAAAAATATATTTAAAAAATTTGTATTTTAACCTTCTATTTACTGACAGCGTTAAATAATTAAAAAATACTCACTTGATTCATAGGCTGACTTAATAATATTAATTTCATGATTTGAAAGTGTGCAGAGAACTTCAATGAGTACATTTTCATCAGTACCAACACCTGACATTGCATCGTGTAATTCTTTTGCATAAAACTGAGGCAAAGGCGTCATCATAGCAAGTACAAGATTTTCGAAATTTCCCGAGAGCTCGGATTTCAAGTCCTTGATCAGATCCTATGAAAAGCAAATGTTAATAAGCCTAAATGAAAATTCGTTTTTAATTTAATTCAAAAATCTCAATTAATTAATTAATTAATTAAAAGAAACCATTGTTACCTTTCCGTAAAGAGTCTTGAACTGAAGTTCAATTTCCTGTCGTTGCATGTTTGGACGATAAGCCAGGACATTGATAATTGCCTTTTCATCAGTTCCCAAGCCTTTCATCGCTTTTCGTAAAGCTTCAGCATCAGCTCGTGAATCAAAGTCCTCTTCTGGCACAACGGTGGGTGAAATCTGGAACAAGTGAAAAATTAATTAATTAGAATAAATATTATAGTAAGTACAGTGTTTAATAAGCGCTGAAGCATGATCTCTATTATCCTTGTTTTGTGACTGATGGATTCTAATTTTTTTTTTCGTAAATGATATAGAGAGTATAGAAATAGAAAGAGAAGACTGGAAGGGCTGAGACGCAGGACAAAATACTTGAAGCAACAATTAAAGAGAAAATAATTAATAAGAACTGAAACCGCTGAAATTTAATTATGAGAGGATTATTATTATTATTAGTATTTTAGTAAAGTTAAATTTTGTCTCTTAAAACATTTTTTTAGGAATATTTTTAATAAACAAAAAAATACTCGTATTTTAAAAATTTTCATTCTCCACGTTGAAAATTAAATTAAAAGAATATAAGAAAAAAAACCATTTAATGTTTTCTCAATTTTCTCTCACGAAACACAATTTTGAATTCGTTCCAAGTTTTATTCAATATATTGTTCTCATTCTTCGTTTTGGCCTTGAATGAACATCAATTTGTATTTGGTACACAGAAAAATTGGCTCATTCGTACAGTAAATTATTTTTAATGTAAAAGTAAAAAATTCTTGATTATTTCTAAAGGAGACACAATTTGGAAGGATAAGGTCGTATGATTTGTTTTTTTAGTAGAAGTCTCACCTTGGGTTTGGCTTTAGTTATCCGGGGGGTTGGGGCAGCATAATGAGTTGAGTAAGAAGACCTCGAAGCAGCTTGTGGTGGAAAATTAGCCCCAGTCCCCTGCCCCCCGTGATAGCTCCCGCCTATGTATGGAGATGAAACTGGTGATCGAGGAAGTGATGGATTGGGACAATAGGAAGGATTTCCTAAACTCTGATTTAAATCTGGATAAATTCCAGTTCTTGGTGGTAATTGTGAATAGGAATTGTAAGATTGTGACGACTGAGTCATGTTCATGCTTTGAGGTTGAGGCATTCCCATTTGATGATTCTGGTGCTGAGGCATTCCCATAGGCATAGGCATTCCTGCTTGAGGATAACATGGTTGTTGTTGTTGTTGATGTTGTGGTTGTTGAGGAAAAGGCATTGAGTTGGGAAAATGTCCCTGACTTGGATAGGGATTCGAAGATGGATAGGGATTTTGATAGGAATTTGAAGAGGGATAAGGACCTGAAGAAGGATAAGAACCTGAAGAAGGATAAGGACCTGTAGAAGAATAAGGAGTGGATGTGGGATAATTTGATGGACCAGAAGGATAAGAATTATTGGGTTGAGGCATTCCAAAAGACACGGGAGGCCTTGAGAAACCAATATTGCCACCTGGATGGTTAGGCGGAGCACTGGGGGCAGAGGGTGTACCTGGGGGAAGACCAAAGGACGTCGGTGGATTTTGTCCCGGGAATGGCGTCACTGGCGGTCCCTTCCGGATTTAAGGAAATAACGAGAAAAATGTGTAACATTCGGTGCAAACTACATAAATAATTCTTTTCTAATATCAATAGTTATAGTCATTTTTTTTAAAATCGAATCTCTTTTAAAGAAAATCAAATCTATTAATAAAAATTGATAAAAAAAAACCTAAAAAAAGTGCAATAAATTACATTTCCTATAGTATTAGAAGAATAAAAAGAATCACGCAAGTTTGATATAAAAACAATTAGAGATCTTTTAATGATAAGAAACTTACCTGATAGCCGTAACTCATTTTGTTTACTTTTTACTGTCTTATCGCTCCTTCAATCTGAAAAATGAGGACAGGTGTAAATTATACTGTTTAATTAATTAAAATTGCAATCGATTAAATCTTAATTACTCATAGATATAATTTTTTTTTTACAAAACTCCGACGTATTTTCCTGTCTAATCTTCTTTTAAATATTTTTTTTAAATTTAATTTCATCTAATTTAAACTTTTGCAGTAAAACTGGTTACGGCATACATAATTGGTGCGTAATGATATAATTATATTTTTTGTATTATATTCTTTCGAAAGGTGACCGGATATGAAATAAAAAGTAATAGAACTCCTCGTCAACATTGTATCAGGATTAAATAATAATAATAATTATTATTATTAATAAATGAGCAAGAGACGTGAATTTACAATTCGTATATCTACAAAAAATACAAGTATAAATTAAAAAATAGATGTTTCTGGTAATGATAAAACGTTTCTCAGTTTTCAACGGATAAAAGTAATTTAAATTAACAAGAAATTGTTAAATAAACATTAAAATATAATCAATGCAAAATTGTCTGATGTAATATTATAAACCAATTAGCAAGAAAGTTTTAATTTATATTTATTCACAGAATTATCATAAAATTAAAAACCACTGAAATTACAATTACTGTTTTAATATTCGATTAACGAGACTATCATTTTATTAATTAATTATTTTATCTGTTATAAAATAAAGACAATTGAAGCAAATAGATATGCACCTATATAGATGTATATCTATGAGTCACATCTTTATGTAAAAATATAATTCTCTACTTTTTTTCCATCGATTTTGCATGTTATTTTAAAACGTTCTTTACATCTACGAATAATTTTTTTTAAATTGTTAACAATCGGAATTAAAAAAAAAACTTTTGACTTACCAAACTTTGTTTCCGGAGAATTCAAAATAGTAAATTACAAACTTAACTCTTGGTGAATCTTAACAATAACGCGAATTAGTAACAACTGGCTATCTGCAATGGGTACAGCGCAAAAGGTACAACTGAGTACAACTATAGAGTGAGATAGACGAAAATGCGACAATTCACATATAAGAATGAATCACAATGAGAGGAAGAGAGAGAAAAAAGAGAATGAGGGGGAGAGAAAAAAGTATTCTCTCAACTCATACATAAACATTGTATATATGTGACTCAAATTCAATGCATACGTCAAAGAGCCACGTCACTGGATTTTACTGTTGCAACCATTTCTCACTAACACAATTACTTAATTATTTAAACATAAATTACAATGTATATCCGTTCTATACCGTATTATAGGAAATTCTAATTTAGAAATGAAAACACCTCTAAATATTCAACACGTGTTAGATGAAATCATTTTTTATATTTAACATTGATATATTTAATGAATCATAGCAAAAATAGAAACAATTGTTAATTTTATTTTAAATAATCAAGTTAGAAATATATCAAAAATATCTAATCAATCTATATAAATGCAAGATAAATAAAAAGTATAAATAAATTATAGGTTATGTTGCCATCGATACACTCGGTTCATATATCAATGGAATTGGGCAACTGTTTTTTTTAATTTCATCACTTTCAGGTCTCTTAAGGAATATTATTACAAAATTAAATGTTTATTTAAATAAATTCTTACCTTTTGAACCGATTTTAGTTCACGTTCGTTATAACAATAACGTAAAAGTTATCTGTCAAATTTAATAACAATAGCAAAGCAGGATGACCAATCTTAAATCTTTACATATTAGCAATATAGCCAACCTCATAAATTATATAAAAAATACTATGTAATTATTTCATTATTACAATCCCTCTATTATTAATTATCAGTAAAAACTTATTTTCCCTCATTTTTTTATTAATATTGCGTATAAAAATATCTTAATTTTATGATGAATAAATATATTTTAATTTTCCAAAGAAGTATTTCATTTTATAATGTTTGCAGAGTCAAGTTTTATGGTGAAAAAATTTTTTTGAAAAATGTATCAAGAAAATCTTGATTTAGATGATAATTTACTAAAGGTATTCAATTAAAAAGAAATAATAAGAATTAAAAATTGTTATGAACTGAAGTGGAAATATTTTTTATTGAAAATAATTTTAATTAATTGATTAGATTTAAAATATTAAAGTTCTAGGGGAAAGTTGGGGATAAGATGATTTTTATTCTATTGGCTATGCTGCATTCAGTTAAAAGGATTACTTCACCTGCTTCATATTGTTCTCAGATAAGTTCAGTTTGGTTACGTTCCCAAAATGGCTAACATCTTGAATACTATTATTACTCAAACTGCCGAAAATTTAACAAAAAATGAAAATGTTACTGGCAAAATTCCTGCAACTCCTGAAGGAATGGCCATTGCTTATGGAAGCCTTATTATCATGGCAGTTGTACCAATATTTTTTGGTAGTTACCGGTCTGTTAGACACCATAAGGAACAGCAGGTTAGTTACTGTTTTGTATTCTATACTATTTAATCTCTTACGTGTACTTTATCATCATTAACAAAGTTGATTAAAATATTAATTTTCTCTATTTTATGTTCTAAAAAGAATTTGTTTTACAATCTTTATAAATTTTTTGTGTGATAAACATTCTTTATATAATAAAGTAAAAGTTTCGCTTGTATGTCCTTAGACAAAATATTTTGCAATAAAAATCTTTCAGTAAACCTTTAATTTTTCTTAAAATTTACTTCATAAATTAACATGTTAAATGAATATAACAGTCAAAATTTACTATTTAATATAATTTTTATTTAAAAATAAATTGCAATGTTAATTTTCTTTGAAATCCAAAGTTTTTTAAAATAAAATTCTCTGCAGTAATTGCCACGTGTTATTTTTTTTTAATATCATACATATGTCATCGCTGTCATAAAATTTATTTTCCTTATTTATATATGTATACTATGTGTAAAATATTATATTATATCCAGAAATTAAAGCGATTATTTCATATATTTTTTTAATCAAGCCATATTCTATATTATGTACTAAAAATTTTTCTGTTTAATTAATTAAATTAAGCATTCTGCGGTGATTTTCGCTTCAGTTACTAAATCAAACAGTTAACTTATTTATGAAAGTCGATTAATTATAATCAGAAGTTATTTAAATATGTGGAAGTTTGTTAACATTATAACCTTGTATTTTTTAATTTACAAAAAAAAAAAGATTCAGAGCATTTGTGATAAGAAAAGTGTTACATCATTAATATGGTATTGTTCCTTGTGTTTTCATATTTTTTATATAATTGAAAAATTTTTATGCAAATTTACATTGTAAGATGTGTCCATTATCATCCATAAATATAAAAATAATTTGGAATATTATTAGTATAGTTTAACTTTTATATTTATTAAAATAATTATCAAACTTTATTATTAATTAAATCAATTGTTATATAATTTATCAAGCAGTATTAATTTAATTAAAAAATTTAAATTTTTAATTAAAAATTTAATTAAAGTTGTTTTTCATTCATTAGTTTAAGTTTATTTCTTTATATGTAATAAATATATATGAGAAATTAATTTTTTTTACATGAATATGTGTTATAAATTATAATTATTGATTGATTTTAGGAACACTTTAAAACAAGTGGAGAAAAACCTGAAACAATGTCACACAAAGAAGCAGCGATGTTTCCTTTTATATCAAGTGTAGCCTTATTTGGATTGTATATATTTTTTCAGGTAGATAAATATTTCATTAAACATCGTTTTTTATAATTGTAAAAATTCTTAAATAATTTTATGTCTCTTTTATTGCAGATATTTTCTAAAGAATATATCAATTTGTTACTGACTGGTTACTTCTTTTTTATTGGTATTTTGGCGCTTAGTCATCTTGCAAGGTAATCACGATTTTTATTTTTGTATTTTAAAAATCATATTTGAAAATATTTTAATATTAAATTCAAATTGTTTTTATTATATTTATTGAATTTAAAAATATTTTACAGTCCATTGATCTCATCGTTAGTACCTGCTGCGATACCAAAAACGAGATATCAAATTCACTTTACTGGAGACGATGATGATCTCATAAATTATAAATTTACACTTCACGACATTGTCTGTCTCTTCTGTTGTTCTCTCGTTGGAGTTTGGTATATTGTAAAGAAGGTAAAATTTAATTTTAGAAGTAATTTCTTTTTATGAATTGATATTTTAAAATTTTACAATTTGAAAAGGAAAGTAATAAAAATAAAAATTTGTTTACAGCACTGGGTGGCAAATAATCTCTTTGGAATCGCATTTGCAATTAATGGAGTTGAATTATTACATTTGAATAATGTCGGAACGGGATCTATTTTATTGTGTGGACTCTTTATGTATGATATTTTCTGGGTTTTCGGTACAAATGTAATGGTAACGGTTGCCAAATCCTTCGAGGCACCAATTAAACTTGTTTTCCCTCAAGATTTACTTGAAAGGGGTCTTAGTGGTAGTAATTTTGCAATGTTAGGTTTAGGCGATATTGTTGTACCTGGAATTTTCATCGCATTATTGCTTAGGTTCGATCATAGTTTAGGTAGGAAATCCAATACATACTTTTATACCACCTTCTTCGCATATTTCATGGGACTGCTTATAACAATGTTGATAATGCATTTATTCAATCACGCACAACCGGCACTTCTTTACTTGGTACCCATGTGTTTAGGATCTTCTCTATTACTTGCGCTTGTCAAAGGAGATCTCAAAGCCCTCTTTTCGTACGTATTACAATTCTTTCAATTATTTTATCCCAAATTTATTTAAATTTTTGAATTAAATTACCAATTATTTTTCGATTTCAGATACGAGGATCATCCCAATAAACCAGAAGAAGCACAGACGCAAACGCAAGTTGACGCGAAAAAAGAGAAATAATTTTTTCATATACTTAAATTATTTGTAAAGTCGTGTGAAACATAGATAGCATATTTTGTGATTCATTCATCTCGATAAAAAAAAAATATTTGTATCATAGATAATTAATCATGAAAAGATTGAGAAAGAGGAGAAGCGCAGAGAATTGTAATATATTTCATCGAAGTACCTCATGTTGCATCTATGTTTCACATTAATGTGGTAAAAGGACAAGTTCTATTTAATATAAGAAACTTTCCTTGTTGTCATTAGTCAATGATAAACTACGTCTTAACAGTGAGCGAGAAAGTACTGATTTTCCTTATACAAACAAACAAAAAACCGTAGTCTTCAAATTGCAATTTGTTTCTGTTACAATATACACATTGTTCCTTTTTTTTAAATATGACTTTCCGTTCAAAATGCGACAGAAAGTGATCAAGTACTGAAATTTAGTGAATTTACTAGACTTTCCTTCGATATATTACACTACTTACACTGACCGTTAATAAATTAAGCTAATTAACTGTTCATACACACAATAAAAATCATTCCGTTATTATTTTATAACAAATTTAAAGAGAATTTTCGATCAATAAGTGAAAACATGCCAGTTTATTTATTATTCTTTTTTTATCATGTTTCTTCCGACCCTTTTTAGGGTTTTTTTTTTAATTTTTAATAATCATTGTTCTATATAATTAGATATATATTTTTAGTATTAAATTTTTTAAAATTATAATGAATAATTGTGTTCATTTATAATTTTATTTCAAATCTTGTAATTATTTTATAATCTACTTTTATATTTTGGGTAAGACTGTTTTTCTTTAATTTTTACAATTTTTTTAAGCACTTCGGTATTGAAAAATTACCAAGTACTTTTTTTTCTTTAATTTTCTGGCATGTTATCACTGATAATATCGAATAAGTTCATGAGTAAAAAGAATTTATTTGGCATTGAAAAAAGCATAATAGGAATCCTTTCATAATACAGGACTAATTTCGCGCACAAAATTAAAAAAAAAATTTGTATTCTTCCATAAAAAAAGTCAAAAAATGTTATTTATTCGTATATATGTATAACTACTTGCGATGTATTAGGTGTACAAATCAAATCGCTATTTGGCATCGCTTTAAAAATGTCCAAATATTTAATAAATATCATCTTATAAATCCTTTGAATTGACTGTCTTTTTTTTCTAATGTAAACGAATTAAGGCTACACAAATAATTTTCAAATCTTTTCATATTCCTTATTTTTATTGAAATTATATAATAAAAACAATTGTTTTTTTTTTTTGTAGAAAATATTTAGACACTTATTAATTAAGCTTTCGCTGCATCCTCGACTGCTAAATTCTGTGCCATTATTGGTGCCAAATCTGTGATTCCGTCCTTAGATATTTTTTGTACTTTAAAATTTGGTAGATTTACAATTAATCGCTTGTGAATTTCACGAATGCATGTTTTCATTAGCTCATAGGCTTCAGCTTCTGACATTGCTGAAATAATGTAAAATTTTTTTAGTGAATAATCTCAATTATAATAATTTTAGTTTTAATTTTTTTATGTTAAAATCTAAACATTTATGTAGTTTTTTTTAAATATTTCAATGATTATTTGTAGATAGTTTTAGGTGAGAAAAACTTACAAGGATCGTAAAGCCTATCAAGGATGGTAAGAGAAAAGAATCCACCATAACCGTGTGAAGCGTAAGGTACTTTTATACATGACGCTAAATAATCTATGAAATAAAGTTCTGGACCACTCTCATCGTCATGACCAGCCAACAAAAGATTTACGTTATATGGGGTGCGAGATCTCAAATAATCTGCAAGATTCCTACGAGTGTAACTGGCAACAGCTTTTGGGGATAATTCGTATCCATTTCGCATCTTATAAAGCTGCATGTTTTTACTAATGTACTCGGAAAATTGAACTGAATCACCAGCTTCTCCAGAAACTGCCATCACAACCTTATCCGAAATCTTGTGGATTTTATTTTCGTCTGAAATTTCGAAAACATTTCAGTAACATATAATTATTTTAATTATTCAATTTAGAACTTATATTTAAAAATATCTATTATTAATATATTATTTTATTTATGTTTACACTTTAATATAATGAAACTAATAACAGGAAAAGAGAATCTAAAATAAAATTAAAAAAAAAAAACATTTTGTTTTACATCCAAACAATGGATATATTGTGCATAGTGTTAAATAATAATTGGACAATATAATTAATAATTTATAGTCATCAATTAGATTTGATAGTTAAATATACTAAAGTTAAATAAACTTGTGTATAATTATTTAACAAATAAACAAACTTTTGTGAAAAAGATGATTGTAAATTTTGAGGTTAAGTTAAGAAACTCATTTCTTACCACTTTTTAATACAACAATGGACATTGTATTTGTCATATCTGCAGCAACTAATACAAAATCCTTAAATTGAATCCCAATTGAACACTCCATTTTGTATGAGGAATTAACAATAAATCCTTTAAAACACAAAACACCAAACTCACTTTTTCCACTATGAAAAATCGTCTGTCATCCGAGGAAATACGCTTATTTCACCGGCGAATAATTCCTGTGAACCAGTGATCTCATTGGTTGATTTTCCAAAATTCATGAAAACTATCCTTTAATGATTTAAAATTCACATTCTCTTGTAACTTTGTCCTCTGTCTTCCAATCACAACAAAGTGTACAATATTTGATGAGTTTTGGAACACATACTAAATGACCCCGCCAAAATCTTTCATGTTTATACGTTAAATGTCAAACAACGCTAAATAGTTTCTGTTTCATATCTTATTGCTTGTATTTTGTAAACAAATGTTTAAATACTTTTAACTTCAAATTATTTTACGAATGGATAATAAAGTGAGTAAGTCTATTGTTAGATTTTTAAGTTTCATAAACTATGTGTGAAGTAAATATGTGATGTTTATGAAAACATAACCTATTTCGAAGACGCACCTTTCTATTGTCAGGAATTTAAATTAAATTTTTATATTAATGTTCTATAATTGTTTACTTTCTTTATATTGATTTAATTTGACATTAAATTTTTTAACCCTTAATAATTTAAATTTTTTGTTTTTCAGCGGATAATAATCGCGGGAACACAACAATTTCCATCATAATATTTTTAAAATCGTCCTTGTAAAATTTACGAAGAAATAACGTAAGTAAAAAAAGTTCGAACAATATAGTTTTTACTTTAAAATAAATAAAATCTTTCACAATGGATAGAAGAAAAACTTTAGGAGTCGCTCTACTTACAAATACTGTCGAAATGAATGAGGGAAATTCTTCTCCATTACGAAGAAGATCAAGTTTCGGTCTCACTACACCAAAAACCATCTCAAAAATAGTTGAAAATGACGATGAAGCAGAACGTTTGGCTCGACGACAAGATCGTCGTCCAGAAATATCAGAGACACCAACTTCGTCAACTACGTCAGCTAATGATAAACGTCGATCCCTCGGCTTATCAAAGATCGCTCACATTCCAGCAGGTCAAATTTCCGAAAAAATCACACAATGCATTAAGCTCAGTACTGAGAATAAAATAAATGCAAAAAACGCCTTCAGTTTGGAGATTATTGATTTCATGACATACCTTATTAAAAAGAAGGATAAAGAAATGTCAAATTTACAAGTAGCCAGCACTTCTTTGGATGTGAGTGCAAAAATTTATGGATTTCGCGTCGATGGCGTTCACACAGATATGTTAAAAATGATTGGCGGCCTTGACAAACAGGATAAAAAGAATGACGATGAAAATCCTAATGATCAGGGTGAAAATGCTGAAGGTGGCGAAGGAAATGCCGCTGATTTGTTGACACAAAAGAAGAAGAAAAAACGATCAATGAGAAATATTATCAGTAGTGAAGATTCTTTAAAATGTAATGTCGATGTAATTAATCCTATTTCATTGATAATGGGCGATGGCGATTCACAAACGACAGATCTTTTATTTCAAGCCATGTTACCTTCACACGAAAATGGCAATATTTATCTACATTCATTCAATGATGTGATTTATGATACGATTCCCGAGGAGAAACCCGCAATATCCAAAGAAATTGAATTTTCCAATTTAAAAATCAATAATGATGACGACATTTGCCCTTCGTTTTCCAATTTTCAAATTATCGGCTGGTCCGCTGATAATGAACCCGAAGATCAGCCCCACAATGACAGTAAATATCAATTTGATCTCGATGCAAGTTTGCCAGCTGATGATGTTGGTAATTCGCGAATGGACATTTTCGATGTTGATGACGATTATCAAGAGGACGTGGACAGATTTGGGGCTGATACAAGACAAGTGGAGAATATTGTTGACTTTAGTGGTGTCATTGCTTCAAGTGGTACGAAAAGTAATTTTGAGTATTCATATCTTCAGGATAGTTTATCAAGTCAAATACAATGGGTGGGTCCTTTGCATTGGAAGGTCCGTTTAAATAAATCAATCGCCAATAGTCGAGTTGTTGGAAAACCGGCAGCATGCAAGGATATTGTGAGAAGAAAGAAGGAAGTTACGATTGATCAAAAGAAAGATGAAGTCAGAGATGCTATTCAAGAGAAATTTCTTCCTGGTCATGCGGTAAGATTTTTAAAAATTCACAAACATTTTAAATATTTTCAAAGTTTGTAAACTATTCAGTAAAATATTCAGTCCGTTTGAAATAAATTAAATTCTTTATAAAATATTTTTCGTATTTGAAATTTTAAAATACTTTTCAAAAATATTTATTTGCAGATAAAACTTCTAGTGAAAACGGCTAAAGTTGGATGGGCAGAGGATAAAATAACTTATCCAAAAAATGAGCACTATGATATGAAGAATATTGGGAGGTTCTATTTCCGACCGCAGTTACATTTCAATATTCCTCGGGAAGAAAACATAAATACCACACATTTGTCAGACGAAGTTGACAATTATAATTATAATAATGATCACGATGTCTCGAATTACTGTCCGAATATTCAAAATGACGATTATCAAGTTGGAGATGATAATGATAACGGACCATTGAGTGGATTTAATTCCGAATTGGAGCACATAACACCATCTCAAGGAATATTTGCCGGTGATAATTTAGTTGCAGCACCAAAAATGGCAAATAAAATTTTCATTCCATATTCATTGCGCGCAAAGAAAATTGATATGCGTCAATTAAAAAAGACCATTTGGAAATGCTTGACAAAATCCATTTCCGATAAGGAGAATATTGACATTCGTGAAGCAGTCGAACAGGAATTGATGGACAATGTAAAAGAAGAGAAATCCTTTTGTTCGGTTTATCAAGATTTGTCGAAATTCCTTTCAAAATCAAATTCAGAAGCTTTAAGTTTACCAATTGCCTTCGTCTCAATGTTACATTTAGCTAATGAAAAGAATCTTGAAGTAAAATCATCCGAAAATTTGGATGATCTTTTAGTAAAACAAAATTAATTCGGAATTTTATAAATTCAAATTAAGTATACAAAATTAATTTTTAAACAAAATAGTTGAACATAGTAATAGTTTATCTGCACAAAGAAGCTCTCTAACATTAAGTGTAAATTCAATTGCCAATTAGTTAAATGGCAATTAACATAATATGTATATAGAAATACAATGAAAAACTTTCATCAATAATTGACAGCCATTGACAATAATTAAAATTAGATTTTTTGTTAAAGGCTTATTAATAAAAATGTGTTTTTTTTTTAAACAGAGATATTTGTTCAATTTCCAAAGTCCTATTTGCTAGGATGAGTTGATTTAATATCCAAAAACTTTTTTTATATAATCCCAAATCAATTAGAATGAAATGTAGTTAACTTCAGTTGATACAAAAATTTGTTTTGACATATCCGGTAACCTCTTGGAAATTCTGAAAATCGTGCATATTTTAGAAAATATTTCTAAAAATTTTAATTTCTATAAATAGAGAAATTTGAAAGATATATTCACAATGAGAAATGATTTATCGAAATTATCGAAATGTGTGTTACGAGTGAAAAAAAAATTTCTCAATTACAAGGAAATTTCAAATACGCCAAAACCATATAAAACCGATTCGGACAAGTTGGAAAGTGAAAAGGATCATCGAAAAAGTAATTGTCGCTATAATGAATTTAATGAATTTCTTCCGAGTCATAAAAGTAATGTGTCTATTGGAATTATTGGAAGTGGATGGACCGCGGCGTACGCAACTTTACTACTCAAGCAAAATCTTCTCGTAAATCGTATTCATTTTGTTGACACAAGAAATACACTAGAAGGTGCTATAACCGATGCCTCATTCATGGACACTTCGCCGAAAATCAAATATTACAAAAAGAAATTTATGCGAAATGCTCTCAAAGATGTGAGTTATATCAATTTTACTATTTAAACATAAAACTGAAAACTATTCAATGATTTTCGATTTTAACGAATTTCATCTTTTATTTATAGATGGACGTGATTGCTCTTTTGGACGAAAGTGACTTTAAAATGGGAGATTCCTCAATTTACGCTCAATTTAGATCGTCCGTTAATTATGTTCGCAAAACAGCGGAGAAAATGGTCAATTCATGTCCAACGGCAATGGCGATAATTTTTACACGACCAGTGACTGCAACTTTGCCCTTGGTCTCGGAAATTTATAAATCTGCAGGATGGTATGATCCAAATCGAATAATTGGATCCGTTGCTCTCGAGGCAATGCGCGTGGAATCTTTTACATCAAGACTCCTTGATTTGAATCCTGCTTTTCTCACAGTGCCACTGGCTGGTGGTGCTGATGTTTTCTCAACTGTTCCTTTATTATCAGTCTCCAGACCCGTTAATGAATTTAAAAAGGTTCAAATTTTCCTTCTTATTTAGTAAATAAAAGATAAAAATTTAAAAACATTCATTAAAATTTAAAAAATAGAAATTAACATAATTAAATTTACAATTAAATAAAAGAAAATTATTTCTCAGGCTCATGAGGATCTATTGTTGAGTAAATTTCAAAATGCCGAAAAAGAATTATCACAAACGGAATTCGGTGGACCAATAATATCGTCGGCAACTGCAATTGCAAAATTTCTAACAACTCTAACGGCTGGATTGAATGGTCACAATAAAGCAATTGCCTCAGCATACATTCGATCAAATGTATTACCATTTTGTCGATTTTTCACATCGGAATTGCAATTTGGACCGAATGGTGTGGAAAAAAATTTTGGCCTACCAAAAGTTTCACCAAGAGAAATTTTACTTGTCGAGAAATCAGTGAATCTTATCAATGAATATGTGGATATTGCAGTCAGTGAAGCACACAAGCCAAGGGAAGCGAAAATTGCAAATTGACGTTAATTTCATATTTTTTAAACAAAAAAATTTTTATATTTTTCCACCAAATGCCTAAATACTCTACATATATATATATATTATTTTAAAAATCGCGTTTTAAATATACAATAATGTTATTCAAATATTTATAATGTCTATAACATTTTTTTACATTTTAAATATTATTAAGTTTTTTAATAATTATCTTTCTAAATAAAATTTTAATTTATAGAATTTAAAGATTCTTATGAGATTATAAAATGAGGATACATAACGTAAAATCTAAAGAATATAAATAAAATAATTTAAATTAATTAGTACATTATTTTAAATATTCTATTAATAATAATTAAAATAACTAAATAAAAGTTTTGACAAAAATATGCAAAATAATACATTTTTAATTAAAGAAATTTAAAAAACACCTACAGATTGATATATCAAAAGTTATTTTTAAATTTCTCATCATTTTCATTGATAAAAAGTCATCATTGCATAAAAAGTGATTGCGAGATTAATATTAAATACCAAAAAATTCAAAAAAACATTATTATTAATTAAAAATTCAAAAAACTTCTACAATTTCCATGTTTTTAATTTTATCTCATAAAAAAGACCTTTGCATTTAACTTTTTCCTTTTAGGAATAATAATTAATCTTCATTATTGTTTAAATATTTAAAATTTTGTTAATGTCAATTTCATTGCGCACAAATTATGCGCATCGATGCGCAAAGCGTTCATGCGCTGTTGGTGTTCACTTGATTTTTTGTTCGTTTTGCCGTTTTCATATCGTTTGAAATGTGGTTCCAGAAAAGTGAATAAAAAATACGTAATGATCTTTGTATGATAAAGTTTTAAAATGTGTATTGTTACATATGGTATTCCAATAATATTCGTCTTGATTTTTGATTATTTCACATTCAAAAGTTGTTAGAGAGGAATGAGAGGGAAATTATAATAACGCGACGCTTTGGTGAACTTGATTGAACTAACCGCAAATTTTATTTGCGAATATATTTTGCTTGGAGCTCTTTATTTTCTATAAATATCTTGAATTTTGTGTCATTTAAATTTGGAAGCTCATTGAATGTATTTCTCACTGAGGTGAAAAAAATAAGTAACTAAAGCTATTCAAGTTGTAATTTTAGGGCATAAAGTGCATTATTCGTGCTTGTAAACAATATGTTTCTATGAAAAACGAATTATTCTCTCCGATAATAAATCTTCAAAGAAACCATTAAAATGGGTAATATCGTATCCAGATTTCGTGTAAGTATACTTTACTTTTGTTATTTGGAAATTTATCTTATTCGTTGAATCATTTTCCGGTGATTCATGCTTTTAAGGTTAGGATTTCAATTTTTTCCAAAATGTTTTTTCTGGAATAATTCAATAAATATTTAATTATTTTAGATGTTTTTAAAATTATTTTCTCTATTGTAAAATATTACTTTCTTTGTATTATGATTAATAATGAGTAATTTCTTAATATGGGAAAATTAATTGTTTTTGACATTTCTATGCGTTAACTATTCTATCAGGAAATATTGAATGATTTTTCGAAATTGGACGATTAATTTATGTACAAGAATTAAAATGTAAATTAGACATTGTCATTCAATGACATGGCAGTAGGCATTGAACTCTGAATTGTTAATTGTTATATTTAGGAAATCTTTATATATAAAACCAGATATTAGTATGTACATAGCATATTCAAATATAAATTTGACATATATTTTTCTAATATACAAGCCATCTATCTAATATACAAATTTATAAATCTTTTAAAATAGTTTGCTTCAATAGTAATATTTTTTAAATAAAATATAATTAAAATATTTTTTTAATGATTAAAATTGATGATTCACCATTCTTCCTTTTATATGTCGATGCACTAGAGAATTATGAAGTCAAGCCTATATTTAGAAGAAATAGTGTCGAAATAAATTAACATTCAACTCTTTTACATTGTAAAAAAAATTTATTTTACCTACTTGATTCGTAATTTTATTTTTAAAAATTTATCACCGAAATTATATGTCTGGTTTCGAATTTTCGGATACCTTCCATTGATATTCAATATTTTTTTATCCTAATATTTTAAATTTACTTATTGTCATTAATTGTGAACTTATCTTTTTTTTCAGAAAAAGAAAACAACTATAGAGATTCTTGAAAATCTTGACAAGGTATATAGGAAGTATATTATAATTTTCTTTTACCTTCAATAGTAATTAACTAAATTTTTATCTAAATTTTTGTTTTCTAGAATATCAAAGAAATTGAAAAGTATGGACTTTTTACTGAACAAAGGCACAAAAAAATAGTTGGAACTTTAGTTGCTTATAGTGTTATTCTGTACATAATAGCAGCATTGACATGTTACTTCTACTTTTTTCCAACATCGCCATACGATCAATTAATTTACGTCACGCCATTGCTCATCTTTCCAATTTTGTAAGATTTTCTACTACTTTTATATATTAATATTAATATAAAAATAATAATAAAACAGAATCAATAGAATTCTAAAAAATACTAATAAAATACTACTCTATCCTACGACTAATATTTTTAATTAAAATTAAATTTCCTACTTCAGGATAATATTTGTTAAAAAATTGGTATCTTGGTATTATAAGCGTAAACTTCGAAGAAACGAGGAAAAATTATCATCCATGCAGCGAGATAAGAAAAAAATTTTAGATGAAGTAACGGAGACTGAAACTTATAGGAAAGCCAAAGAAATTTTATTGAAATTCGCACCTGATCAATTGCGAATGTCTCCGGTAAGTTTAGAAATTCTATACCTAAATTTGATATTTATTTTCTATCGAAATTCTTTATTTCCAAATTTTTAATTTTTACTAATAAAAAGTAATTTGTTTTATTTTAATTTATTTTTAGCTATCTCCTCAGGTTAGTGCAAAATACAGTAAAATGGAATTACATAAGGTAATTTAGAAATATAAATAAATTCAAAAATATTGAAGTATTTGCTGAAACTTAAAAAGGTAGACAACATTTTACTCGTTCTTTAAAATTCTTCTTCTGTCTAAATATTAATTTAAAAATTAAGTTAAACATGAACAAAATTTTTCCAAATGTCTAATTTGTGCATAATTCTAATTATCATTTATTGCAGCCGAATTATTCCATAACATCATCAAGTACAGAAACACCTCGTCGCACTAACACACCATTAAATTCTGCACTTGTTCCATCCGGTGCTACAGAATTGAGACGAAGGGCACTTACATCAAACGCTGCTCAAACCGGTAGATTATCAAATATTGGACCATTTAATTCAGCTGTTGGTTCACCTCTTTTATCTCCCCTTGGTTCATCTATCTATCAGCCAATTAGAGCAAACAATGCACCAACAACCGGTCCTAGTAATTATCACTGTTTTTTTTTTTAAATAAAATTTCTCGACCTCTTTAAATATATATTTCACTTTCAAAATTTTTTTTTAAAAAACAATTAGCTGGAACTCCCCTTCCACGGCCGATACTTCCACAGCAGAGAAGTTATATAGATAAACTTGTCGAGTATTTAGTTGGAGATGGTCCATCAAATCGATACGCATTAATTTGTCGCCAGTGTGAATCGCACAATGGAATGGCTTTAAAGGAAGAATTCGAATATTTCGGTAATTAATTATAAAACTAAATTTACTAGTATTAAACTATTATTGGTATTAATATAGTTTAATTTTTTGTAGGATTCAAATGCTGCTACTGCAATTTTTGGAATCCAGCAAGGAAACAAAAACCATCGGCTCCTAAATTGGACTGGGACACTAATCCCTTGAGTTCAACTTCAATAACATCGCTCACAATGTCAAATCTAGGTGCCAATTCACAAGCTCCCAAACGCTCAGACACTGATGGTTCAAGCAGTCCTTCGGAAACTGGTAATTTTCAATATTACATGAATTTTAAATCAATAAAAAATATGGAATCAGAGAGCGTATTGTTTTCTCCAGATTCGGATATTGAGGTAGTTGAAAAACCTGTCGAAACGCCAGAAAGTGAAATCGAAGAAGAAGGGGAAGAGAAGAATATTAATACAGGTATTCATTTTTTTCTTAAATTTACAAAATTTCGTAAATTTAATTTATTTCCACAAACAATTTAAATATTCTTTAATTAAACAGTAGGTGGAAATCCATTTGAGAATGAAGAGGAAAAAATTGAGCAAGTTAGAGAGGAATCGGAAAGTGAAATAATGGAGGTTGATCAATCTCCACTAAAGTAACTAAATTATATTTATACATATAAATTGATTGTCTAGATTTTCCAGGAAATCCACGAATGTACCATTTTCATTCTAAGGTCAATTCTTGAATGTGATGAATATTGATCTTATATTTTATAGGCACACTTGAATGTGTTTTTGTATGCAAGAAATTCACGCAAATATTTCTCGAAAATCATCTCAAAAGAATTTTTTGTCTTCGAGAAATATTATACAATGACGAAATATTAACGGCTACGGCACTATTAATATGAAGAGAAACGTTTTTCTTGTTTACTATATGCTCAAAAAAATTTAGCGCATAATAAAAAAGTTTATTGAAAAAGAAATTGAATCATATTGATAAAAGAAGGAAAATTCTTTCACATATGAAAATAATTTGCATATAAAAGATGTTTTTACATAAAAATAATTATACACATAAAAATTTTGTGCACAGACAAAATTTTCTGCACATAAAAAATCATTTACACGAAAAACTTGTTGAAAATTGATTTACGTATAAAAAATATACACTAAAAAAAAATGTTTTAAATAAAAAAAAAAAAGAAAAAAAAATTAGTTGTTGAGCAAAATCAAAATTGTATTTTTAGAAAGCAGAATGAAGCATTTTTCAAGTGTTTTCAAAAATCATTTTTGTATTTTACACTTTTGGAAACTAGAAAACTCATTCAACATAAATCTTGTACATATTTGTAAGAATCAGGGAATTAAGATTGAAAATAATAAAAGTCAAATTTACGTGAATAAGGACAATAGAAAATTAAATATAATTTTAAAGTTAGTCAAATTTAGTTGTTTCGTGTGTGTCTTAGTATTTAGTTTATTTATAAATAAAAAAAAGTAGTCTACGTTTAAAAAGAAAAAAAAATTTACTTTGGGTTTCGATAAAAATATATTTTGGGATATTCAACTATATTTATAAATAGATTAAAAATTGTGATATAATTTTTCTTATGTTACAAAAAAAATAGAATTACAAAGAATCGTCGAGTGCATAAATGTTTCAATAGATTCAATAATTTTTATTTATTTGACATTCTCATTTACGTGTAAGATTGTTAATCAACGTTTAATGTAAAACTTGTATCACAATTCAGCACAAGTAATTTAAATAAAATAGTTCTTTTTTTTCTACGCTTTGTTGAATGTTAAAAACTGATTAATTGTAAAATATTTAAGATTTTGCGGTAGTATTAATATATAGGCAATATTATTTGCCATAAAATATCAATGAAAAATTATTAAATTAATTTATAAATAAAAAAATAGACTGAAAAATTGATCCTTAGATTAATTTTGTCATACAATCGACGAATCTCCAATCGTTATAGTTTTTCTGTGTAATCAATTTCTTTTGTTTAACGAAAACTTTGTAATTTTTCTCAACGAAGGAAATATTTTTAAATAATAATAAATAGTCTATTAATCAACATTGTGGGTTTTATTTAAACATCTTTTGAATTTTATGATAAATTAGTGTATTTTACTAATAAAAAGTTAATTTGATTGAAAATGTAATATAAATATATAATTTCATATTTTGCGCCATTCTGTATTCTGAAGCTCGCTACACACTTTAAATTGTACGCAAATTTGTTATTGGTCTCATTTTCTGGTATGAATTTTTATTAGCGGTAGCAAATGTCAAAGAAATACGTAGCCAATGAAAAACTCACGTTCACGTCTTGTGTTCCTAAAGTCACTATTCTTTTTAATCCGTCATGAAAACTAACCTCAGTGTCACTGTAAACTGTGAAGAGTGTAAAGTCTCTGAAAAGTGATCGTTGAACGACAAATTATTTTACAAGGTAAATCCTTTATTTTAACCAGCATCCTGAATAAATGTAAATTAATTACTAAATCGTTTGATAATTTATTAAGCAATGTTACTATTTTTAACAAAAGTGCGCGAATTTTTCCCAATCAACACACTGTGTTACTCATGAAATAAAGTTCACTAACGAGTTTAACAAGCATTGAATCTCTTAATTTGTTAATAGTCAATTGTTTAATATTACCTTATTATAAATGTTACCTGTGCGAATATTTTTATTAAAAGATTAACGCGAGAAAGGGTAAATTTTCCATCTTAAATGGGAACCGGTCTAAATCACGTTACACTTTTCGTTGCTTTGTTAGGCGCCATAATAAAAACCGCCTTTAATTGTTGATTTCACAAACATCGGGTGCATTTAACGTTATATTTTATGTTATTTTAGTAGGGAATTATAATTAGTCACTGAATAATTATAAATTCGACGAGTTTCCTTAAAAAGAGAATTGAACTGGTATATGATTATACTTCGTCAGAGTGGGGTGGGGATGAATGGTTATATATGGAACACGTGCAGCTCTATGGGGTTCTTACAGTTAAATTTATTTTTCCAGAAAAATATTCCTCATATTTTCTAGAAGATAAATAGAAAATAAAATTTTAAACATTTAGATATTTAAAACTTTATTCTATATTTATCTTCCTTGATTACCTTCGGTTTTTTCCTTAATTGTTTTTTAATTACTCAGTTGTTACTCTAATTTCAGTTGATATTATTCTGAACAGTTTATAATGATTTTTTGTTTTAATTTTTCAGGAAATACTGTTATGTTTTGTTTATTCAAGTAATCTCTCTTATCTTTTCTCTGATTATTTAAAAAAAATATTTCATATCAAGACATTTGTATTTTTTGTGAAATTATTTCAACTTTTTGTATTAAAGTAACAAACCTTGGATTCATTAATGTCTAGATGATTAATTAATGCAAGAAAATTGTCGTTTTATTAAATTGTTAACTTTTTTTGCAGACTTTAAAAAAAATGCCAGAATTAACTGAATTGGACAAAGCAGCGACGTCTGAGCCAACCAAGGTGGAGGCTGCAGCAGCTGGATCAGGAAGTGATTCTGATTCAGATGACACTATTCCGGAATTAGAAGATGCTGCGACAGAAGATGCTGTCGGTTTTCCCAGACCCAATGTCACTGGTCTTCCCATTGATATTGTTTCAAAGGCCAAACAAAGTCGTGGCGAGAAAAAAGCCAGAAAACTCATGAGTAAATTGGGATTGAAACCAGTAAGAATCGCAAAATTAATAGACAAATTCAATAACACTTTATCGAAAATATCCCTGTCTCTCTGATCGAAATTTGAATTAACTACATATTTGAAAAAAATAATTTCTACATAATTATTATGAAAAATTTCTAAATGATGATCAATGTGAAGGTTTCGCTTTTCAATTTCACAGTCGTAATCGAAACGTGTAGAAAACCTTGGCAGTCTGATAAAGCTTTATATTGAAAATATGATAATATTTAAAATATATATTTAATAAAAAAAAAATAATGAATTTTCGTTTTAGGTGCAAGGCGTCAACAGAGTGACAATTCGTAAATCCAAAAATATTCTCTTCGTTATCAACAAACCAGATGTTCTTAAGAATCCCGCTTCGGACACTTACATCGTATTTGGAGAAGCTAAAGTAATTCGAAAATTTAAATTTTCTATACACCATTTTTTTTCTATTTTCCATTATTATTTGAAGAAAGTATGAAAATATTTAATTTAACTGCAAAAAGAAAATCGAAATAAGTAATTTGAAATTGATGTTCTTTTAGATTGAGGATCTTAGCCAACAAGCCCAGGTGGCGGCAGCTGAGAAGTTCAAGGAACCGCCAGTTATCACAGCAACTGAAGCAGGTGGCAGTACGACGGTAATTTTCCTTAACAATTCAAATTAAACATTTAAAGTAGAAAAAAATTCTCTTTCATTGAAAATGATTTACAATATTATTTGTTCATTGAAAGGTTGTGGCACCAATTCAAGAAGAGTCAGAAGAAGAGGTTGATGAAGGAGGTGTCGAAGAGAAGGACATTGACCTTGTAATGAGTCAAGCGAATGTCTCGCGAGGGAAAGCGATCAGAGCTCTTAAGAACAACCAAAATGATATTGTCAACGCTATAATGGTAACTAAATTCTCACCTATTAAATCATTTTTCCAATTTCCTAAGTTTATGAAAATATTTTCTTTTTTCCATTATGATGAGAATTGTGAAGGTTTCGCTATTTTATTTCACAGTCATGAATTGAGAACTGTTGATAACCTTGGCAGACTGACTATGGAAGCAATATAATTTGAATTGCTTTTTGCTACAAAATTGATGAAACACTCACACGTTTTGTATTTTTTCTGTTACAGGAGTTGACGATGTGATGAAACAATTTTGAAGCATAATAGGCTACGGTACATTATAATTCACAATGAGGCCATTCTTTTATTTGTGTATCAACTAATCACTTTCTTTCTCTCTCTCTCTCTCTCTCTCTCTTTCTTTCTCCCCCCCCATGTTTCACTCTCTATCCATTATTGACTTCTTCGACGAAGTAAATCAGCATTCAACAATTTTTGGTCTCGATTGAAGAAGAAAAAAAAATTCATGTATATACACAAATTCAGTAAAAAAAAACAAACAAAATAAATACTTTTAATTTGTCTTCAAAACGTGCAGAAATTTTGATCAACAAGGCATTTTTTGTAGAAAGTAAGATAATGAAACTTGTAAAGAAAATTGACTGTTCCTTGATTTTTTAATTTTAAAAATAACTTTGAGAAGTTTTCGAATAGAATTCACGCGTTTAGGAAATATTGTAACCTACGGTGGATAATGTGAGATTTTACGGTTCCGAAAAATTATGACTAGTTCGAAGTTTGTAATACAGATGACAGCATGGTTCTGTTTTCAGCAGTCAAAATTAATTTATGGAAAATAAAAAAAAAATTGTATTAATTTCTGAAAAAAATACGAAATTTTCGTTCAATCAAACCTTTTGTTTAAAAAAAAGTGTTATTTACGAACATTAAAAATTTATAAATAAGTCTTCATTTTTAATGATAATATTAATTTATAAAATTTTTATTAAAATTATAATTTTAAGTTAAAATAGATTTCGAATATTAATTTTGCGAACAAAAAATTTTTTAAAAATATTTTTTGCTAAAGAAAAGCAATAATGCAGTATTTCTTACGGACAAAGTATATTTATAGGAAATGAAGTGAAAGATGAAAATGTGGGGGAGAGAAAAGAGTTTTCTAAGTCGTTTATTGCACATGTTGCCGAAGATGTGCAAGAAGAAGAGCGTGTTATTATTCGAGAGAACCCTCTTCTTATATCGCTATCTTCTCAAGAAGGGTGTGAAGATTTCTTGGACTAATATTTGAGAATTTTTCCTCCTCCATGGCGACACGTGGTTGGGCTCTTATACAAACCCGCGTTATTGCTTATGTGAAAAAGTTCCGCAAAATTGTCACGCGATAAAACAGAGAACGAGGGTTGGCAAAAATTTCTTCAATTGCCAAAAGAAAAAAGAAAGAAAAATCCAAGAACAGACAACTTTAATAGTTAAAAACTTTAATCTAAAATTTTCCACATGTTTCCGACTTTCAAACTATACAATAACTACGGTCGTAGGAAAAAGACACATTTATTTCCTATATGATAAACTTTCTTTTACACTTTTTCACTCGATTACCGGTTTGGTTTTATCAATTTTCCTTTATTTATCACAAAAACGAATAAAAATTAATTGGGTTGGCATTGGCCGTGAGGCTTAAAGCGTTACTTTCGGATCAGAGGGTTCGGGTTCGAATCTCGCCCCCGAGGGACAATATTTTAAATCTATTATTATTATTAATTATTAATATTAATAATAATAATTATTAATAATAATGAATAATATAAATAATAATGAATAATATAAATAATAATAATAATAATAATAATAATAGGAATAAATTCAGAATTTGTGTTAGTTTTTGTTAATAATATTTTTGTATTAATTTTTCAATATGTGATAATTTTAAAAAGCAAAGAAATGAAGTAGCAATGGAGCGATGAACATGTTTAAAATGGTTTTTATTATTTTTTTCACGTGACGCTGACACGCTTTGTGAAGAATTTTAGAGGCGATTAATTTTGCAAATTTTTAAATGTCGTGGCCATTTAAGGCGATGGATATAAAGTGAAGCGTGACGTGACATGACATTTGTTTGTGCGTGACATAAAGATGTCCAGGGCAAAACGGTGGACGACGACGTGCGAAGCATTTACAAACTCACTTATAAAGCAAACACACACACACGTGTTTATAATATGTTTATATACATATATATAAATGTATATTATTATCTGATGTCCTTTTAAATATGTTATTGCTTCACTGTCGCAGGATCGTTAGTTAACAATCATATACTTCCTAAGATGGATTAGCGACCCATCAAAATATTTTTGCCTATTCACTCTTTCCTTTCATTCCAAACATTTAAATTTCACTTTATTCTCTTCTTATCATAGGATAATTTACTGTATTTTTACTCTTTAAAATAATATTCATTTTTTTTATTTGCTGGACATTAATAAAAAAACGGAAATGAAGAAATAGAAGAAATTGTTTCGTATTAGCGTAGAGACAAAAATATTTAAATCAAATTAAATTGACTTAAAATTTATTTTGCAGTATTATTAAAATTGTTGTTTGAATGAAATAAATTTTTTCAGTAAGACAGAATTGAGAAAAAAATGCGGAAAAGGGGAAGTAAGGCATTAATGAAGAAGATAATGAAGAAAGAATAATAAGCACTATAAAAAAATCTAATGGAAGGAAGTGAAAAACAAATAAAAAGTTAATGGACCATATTCCGCGCTTTTTAGAAAAGAATAATTTTTTCTACTGATGGATATATGTATAAAAAAGGAAAAAAAATGATTACAAACACGAAATTGGCTCATTTTATAGTTTAACTGAACTTCTTACATAAAAGAAGAAAGTACAATACTTTCGTTTTATTTTAAATATATCGCGGCAGTTAAAAAGTTTAATACGGTAATAATAATATTTCCAATTTACCACACTTTTATGACTTCCTCAATTTTTATTCTTCTTCTTCTTCATTTAACTGACCAAATTTTATACACCTTAAATATATTGTTTTATCCAATTTTACACTAATATACACTGAAAAAAAATTTACTTGATTCAAATAACCGAAAAAATGGAATAATTTGAAAACAGGGAAAAACGAAGAAGAAAAAACAGAAGGCAGAAGTGAAGAAATATCAAAATAGGAATGATGAAGAAATTAAATAAAAATGATCTATACTATCAATTATGAATATTTACTGCTTGAATCAAATAAATATTTATTTGATAATAGTCAAGTTTATTTGTTTCAAGTAACGAATATTAATCAAATAAATTTCTTTTTCAGAAAGAAAAAAGGAAAAATATTTTTGACAAAGCATTTATGAATGTTTTGTCATACGATTTTTAAGAAAAAATTTTGATAATACGTCTCTCATTAAAAGGAAGAATAAGTCTTGATGGATTTTAAAGTCTTCTCATTCAAAGAGGAACACAGAAGACAGACAGGAGAGAATTTTTCACTTCCGGGATACACGCATAGGTTTACTGTCAATTTCACATGGGGGCTAGTGGCTGTTTACAGTTTTAAAGCATTTATATATATATATATATATATATACGCAAAGACGATGAGCTCTCGTTACACGAGAAACTAAACTCTACCTTTAACGATCTCCATTTGAGGATTTCCGCATCGTATGGAGAATTATATACCGTGTGGGGTCGCGTGCCATTCCATCTCTAAAGAAAAAAGGGCTTTGTTGTCCTGCGAGAATAATAGATTTACTATTATACCTATTGATATATTCGCATATAACAAACGAAAATACAAGGGAAGGAATTAATAATACTTATTGTTTACTGGTACCATATTGAGTATATGTGAAAAAATATTTACCATTTAACCCTTTTAAGGATAACGGCTATATAAATATCCCATAAGTAATTTATTATTCAAAGTGGATATTTTGTTTCTTCATTTTCTTCATTACTTTTTTATTCCCTTAAATTTGTGTTAACTGCGCCTCTTCTTTTTATATTTCTTCCATATAGTATTTTCTCAGTTTTCTTCCTTTCTTTCTTCAGTTCGGTTAATTTCTTCATCATCATTCTCATTTTATTGGTATCATTTCTTCTCTTCTGCCTTCGTTATTTTTTCTTTTTCGTTTTTTCCCTATTCAAATTATTTCATGTCTTTGTTTCTTCCGATCGGTTAATTTCGTCATCATTCCTATATTTTGATATTTCTTCAGTTCTGCCTTTGCTGTTCCTTCATTCTTCGTCTCTTTATTCCTATTCAAATTATCTCTTTTTACATTCTCATCACATAAGAAAGCAATTTTTTTTGTTCTTTCAAGGTTGGTTATTTCTTCATCGTTCGTTTATTTCGTTTCTTTCTTCACTTCCTTCTGGTAAGTTTTTCCTTCATTGATTTATTTTTCTTGTTTCAATTATATCTTTTGTTCTTTGTTCCTTCAAGTTGGTTAATTTCTTCATCTCATTCTTATATTGATATTTTTTCACTTCTATACCTTCGCTGTTTTTTCTTATTCAAATTATTTTTTTTTTTATTTCTTCCGGTGGCGGTTAATTTCTTCATCATTATTATTTTAACATTTCTTCACTTCTGCATTCGTTGTTTTTTTCTTATTCAAATTATTTCTTCTTTTTTTTTGTTCTTTCAGGTTGCCGGTTGTTTCTTTATCATTTCTTATTTCGCTTCTTTCTTCACTTCTGCCTTTTCTAAGCTTCCTTTCTTGACTTATTTTTCATATTTCAATTATTTTTTCTATTCTTTGTTTCTTCAAGTTGGTTAATTTCTTCATCATTCTTTTTTTAATATTATTTCTAAACTTCTGCCTTTTTCTTCTTTGTTTATCTTTCTTATTAAAATAATTTCTTCCTTTTTTATTTCTTCAGGGCAGTTAATTTCTTCATCATTCCTATTTTTATATATCTTCACTTCTGCCTTCGCTGTTTTTTCTTCTTCGTTTTTTTCCCAGCAGGTATTCAAATTATTTCTCATTTTTTATTCTTTCAGGTTAGTTTATTTCTTCATCATTCGTCTCTTTCTTCACTTCTGCCTTCTGGTATAAAGTTTTTCCTCCCTTGTTCTTTTTCTCATTTCCATTATAATATTTATATCTTCTATTCTACAGAATTGGTTAATTTCTTCATCCTTCTTGTCGTATATTTCTTCACTTGTTTCACTTTTTTTTCACCATTTTTCTTCCTTGTATAAATTATTTCCTCTTTACCTCTGCGGTATAATCACTCTGTGTCTTTTCTTCACTGGCTAATTACCTCTTATCCTGATTTCTTCTCCTCCTTTTTCTTCATTCCGTCTTAATTCAACTTACATATATATAGTTTCTCCGTACCTACATAAATATACATATATATATATAATTATTTCCTCTTTTTAAAAAATTGCGGGATCAAAAGAAGCGAACAGGGACGATTTCGAAATCGATGATGAGCGTTATTACACATTCAATATATATATTACAAGATTGGACGCAAGACTGAGGGGAAAATTAAGTAGTAATTCAAAACTGTTGGCTTCTCATGAGAGGCTTTGAAGCGATAATTCGCAAGCGGACCCGCAGTGTCGATCGCCTTCTGAGATCAAGGTCGCTTCGGCAACTTTTGCAATATATACAGTGAAGGCTCACCTCGACGGAAGGTATAGCGTTGATCCCGAAGCGCCGTCTTCATCAGTATATACATATATATATGTAAGATAAGAAAATGTTTTCGACACTCAAGCTTAGGTTATTTATATTATATCTTTCTTCCTCATCTTATTATTATTCTTTCTTCATCGTCATTGCATCTTCCTTTGATGTAATCACCGAGAGGCATGTTCCTTCAAAATATAATCGTAAAATAATGGTGACAGAACGGCAACGAGGAAGATGATAATGATTCCAGCCGATGATGGTTTGCTCGTTATTATATATATAGTGAACGCGACCGGCGACTGAACGAGAGCAAGCAAAGAGAGTTCGTGTTTATAGGGCTGGAAGCGATTGCCCGACGCCATTACTCACACCGTTTGCGCTTGCCACATGGCACGTCATCTTCTCCATACACATGTATCTTCCTTCTCCTTCTGAAAATTCTTTTCCACCTTCTTTTTTCCAACATTCAATTTATTTCAAAATTTCCCATTAAATTCTTCTGTAATTCCCCCCGCCCTAAGTTTGCGTTTTTTTCGACAATAAAATTATTACAAACGGAAATTAAAGGTACAATTCCTAGTCTCTTATATAAAACTAACCTAATCTTGTACTTCAAATACCGCCATCTATGAAGTAATCTACTTATTTATCTCCCGCGCTTTTTTGAATTTTTTTATTTATTCTTTGGCTACATTGGCAAATTTTCGATTGAATTCTAAATGTTATTGTTTCTACAAAATATGAGAGAAAAATTAAAAAATCCATTTCGAAATTTCCCTTGAATTTCAAATAGTGAAAATATGTAATTAGACTGGAAGAGGCCTTTTTGAATCGATTATAATAATAGGTAAGAGGGAAGATGAAAAATATGTCTTCGCATTATGATGCGGATGCTGGAAGGCAGAGTGGAGAGATCTCTCTATTTCTCTCTCGCACAAACTGGACCAAGAGAGAGAGAGAGAGAGAGAGAGAGAGAGAAAGATAATTATCTCCTTGGCGTTGGGTGCATTTCTCGCTAAAGATGAGCGTTTCTGAAATAACTATCCGAGAAGAAATACTCTTCCGACTATATATATATACCTATAGAGTCGACAAAGCTACCATTTGCGGCAGTTCTCTAATTCCCGCCCCTCGCCGTCTTTACGATGAGACATGGCGTATTTTCGAACAACTCGCACTTATAATATCCCGTGCTGCCGGGAAATCTCACAGGAATAAATATACCGAAACAAATTCTCGCTTCCCTTTTTCTCGGGCGCGTCGATATGGTTCGTGTGCGCCAAGCGCTTTTGGAATTATCATCGCGGAGAACGCGCGCGTTATAACATCGCGCAGGGAAGAGAGAAAGGTGGAGCAAACACATTGGCCTCGAAAAAGATGGCCGTGGTTCTTGGCTCTGGTATATATGTACCTTTAATCCTCCAACATGTATAGAATCCATTTTTTTTTTTTTTGCCCGTTGATAGGTATTAATTTCGAAGTCTATACGCCCCGCACTTCTTCGATGGTATATAATGCGCTTCGGGAACCACAAAAATCCCCTTGTGCTTCGCAATACTAAAACATATCTAACTCCCATCAGGTATATGTATATATATATGGCCACAGGTAGTCTGGCATTTCGAAACATTTTTTTAATGATAGTATGTCATAATGAAACGCTATACAATATTAATGTGTTCATAAGGAATTCGGAAGCAGCTGGGTCTTCTTTTTAGAGATATGTACATTTATATACTATGCTTGTAAACTTATGCGTGTATAATTATATAGTATAAGATTGTTTTCTAATGGCGGAAATTTTTACAAAAAAAAATATCTACTTTAAAGTAAGGAGAAAAAAATCGTTTTCTATTTTCCGATTCTTTGTAACATTTTTTCTTACTCTTCATTTTTTCTGATATGTTTAATGTCTTTATTAAAGAAGATATTAATTTTCAAATATATAGAAGAAGCAAAATCAAATAGGAAAACCAATTTCTCTTGCAAGAAATTAATTTACATAATAAAAAATTAATAATAATATTAATATTTTATTGCGTTAATTTAATTGAATTATTTTGCATTTTTGTCGGTAACTATTAAAAATCCATCAAAGCAATTTTTTATTTTGGTCTGGAATTTTTGAAAAAATGCGTCTGGAAAACTTTTGGAAAAGTCATGGAATTTTAAAATTAGTCTTTTGTGGTAACCCTGAAATTATTTAAACAAATAATTATTGTTAAAACCATTGTTACAATAATAATTTCATACTTCGGAAATAGTAAAAATTGACAATAAGAAATAATGAGCAGAAATTCCATTAGTCGCAGTTTAGGTTTTAATTTGTAAATATTACTAAAATTCTCATTTGAACATAGTAAAATTTCAATGGAAAATAAGAAAAAGAAGAGCCAATAAATTGTCAAGTTGGAACAATATAAAAAGAGGGAAATAATACCATGAAGAAACGAAATGCAAATGACCTGCTTTGGCACATAATTTTCACGCACAGAAGTCAACCTGCGATGTTAATTAGATGTTAATGTTGAGGTCTACTTTTGAATGTCACTCCAAATATTTAGCCGCAATTGTCTCTAAGGACCAAGGATTCTAAAAGATGAAAGGAAAAACATAACTCAAGGTGTATCAATTTTCATCTTTGTATTTATATTTCGTCACGCTCTGCGGTAAAAACAGACGCAGCCAAGGAGTCAAAATATAGTACAGAAAACGAGAGATATTGGGCCCCTATTTAGGCATATCCTGCGCAGGTACCTAATTCTTATTATACTATTGTGAGTTGGGTTCACAAAAATGGTCATTAATATTTTTCGCATTTGAAATAGTGCGCGCGAGGGCCATGAGAAAAATTAACGGATGCCAAATATTGTGAAACTTGTATTTAGCTACACTCCACAAAATTTGAAAACTAACTCTCAGGTCGTATAACGCGAACACAAAAGACGCGCACGGCATATGAATTCAAAATTTTTTGAATAGGACCAACTAATGTTTTCTTTCATGCCCAAATTTCGAAACGACTTTAAGAGAATTATTCTTTTCAGTAGACACTTTAGAGAGAGAGAGAGAGAGAGAGAGAGAGCGAAACTGAATATATATACATATATGTCTAATACACAGTAAAAAGAAAGTCTTATTTTAAGGCAGAAAAGATGTCTTATTTTAAGATGCAACATTTTTAAGACAGCCTTTGCTGAATTTACGCAATGATTTTACATACAATTTACATTATGGCTAGCAGTGCTGAATTTAAGACTCATCTTAAAATAAGATTTTATTTTTACTGTGTATCTGTCAAAAATCATCCACCTGTTTTATATGTAATAATAACAGGAAAATATATGTTAATTTAATACAAGAAAAAAAATTTTATTTGTATCAAAGAAAAATATCTCTCTCAGAGCTAGATATATACTGCTTTGAATAAAAAATATTTATTGGCAAAAATAAAATTTTATTTGCCATAAATCATTTACATTTTTAATCAAATAAAATTTATTTCAAATTCAAATATATAGTAAAATTTACAATAATAAATAAGATTTCTTTCCAGAATATATTTTACTAATATTTACTTTGGAAATAAGTAATATTTATAGTAGTAAAATTTATAATAGTAAAATTTATTTCTGGAGTAAATTTTACTAAAATTTACTTTGGGGAAAGTAAAATTTATTTTCAGAGTAAATTTTACTTCTTTAAAAGTAAATTTTACTGAAATTCGCTTCGAAAATAGTAAAATTTACAATTTACAATTTATTCTTTCCAGAATAAATTTTACCTATATTTAGTTTGGAAATAGTAATATTTATAGTAGTAAAATTTATAATAGTAGAATTTATTTCTGGAGTAAATTTTACTAAAATTTACTTTGGGGAAAGTAAAATTTATTTTCAGAGTAAATTTTACTACTTTGAAAGTAAATTTTACTAAAATTTGCTTCGAAAATAGTAAAATTTACAATAGTAAGATTTCTTTCCAGAGTAAATTTTACTATACGTTTAAAAGTAAATTTTATTAATATTTACTTCGATAGTAGTAAAATTTACAATAGTATAAGATTTTTTCCAGAATAAATTTTAATAATATTTACTTTGAAAATAATAATATTTATAGTAGTAAAATTTATAATAGTAAAATTTATAATAGTAAAATTTATTTCTGGAGCAAATTTTACTAAAATTTACTTTAAAAAAAGTAAAATTTATTTTCAGAGTAAATTTTACTATATGTCTAAATGAGAATTTTAGTAATATTTGATTCTGAAATAGTAAAATTTACAATAGCAAAATTTTTTTCCAGAATAAATTTTACTACGTTGAAAGTAAATTTTACTAAAATTAACTTCGAAAATAGTGAAATTTATATTAATAAAATTTACTTGCAGTGTAAATGTTACTAATATTTACTTCGGAAATAGTAAAATTTACAATAAATGTATTATATACATTTTTTTATTTTTTATTTTCTCCATTTTTTAATTGTTTATCTCCTTCTTCGATTTATATTATTCATAATGGGAATCGCAAGCTGTGAAGCAATTATTTAATATTCACATTTTCGAGTCAAAGTTATAATTATAATTGACAGTGTTATATTTGCATGGACTGCAATTTAATTGTTAATTAGTGTTTATTTACCATGATAAATGTGTATACGTGTAGAATGTGATGGATTAAAGTCCGGAAAAGAGGCTTTACTTTTTTTATTTAAACGAATTCAAAAGATTGAATCTAAAAATTCAGCGCGCAAGTAGTAACAGTTAGTCACGGTAAGACAACGAATCAAAAAGTCTTGATATGACAACACTGATAATTCTACTATATGTAATAAAATCAAATGATACTCTTGATTCCTTTATAATGTATGCCATATATTATTCCACACGTTCTACAAAGTTGTAGTATTTTTTTTTGTTGAAATAAAGATATATTTATATATACAAGAATAGAAAAGTGTTTTTAATTGTTTTCTCGAATTCGAGTCGACCTTTGCCCTATTATAACCGAAATCTGTATTATAAATTTTAAAGTAGCTTTTAAAATATTATGAATATTTAACATGCGGATGTATTTGGAATCCATTTTTTTCGTTTTTGTATAAGATTTCTAAAAAGATAAACATATTTATACTGTCGATGGGAAAATTACACTCTCAGGGAAAAATTAAGTTTGAACCGCAAATTCTCTATTTTGTCGTGTAGACCAAAATTTCAGGTTATTTTAAATAGTTTGTTTAACCTAAATGAATATTTATTTGATTTGTTCAGTTGAATAAATTTCTTGATCGAAGAAAGAATTTAGTCGTTGGAACCAAATTTTTTATTATGAAACCAAATATTTGGTTAAATGCATATTTATTTGGTTGATTCAATCAAAAAATTTGGTTTCAAATAAATTTTTTTCCGAGTGCAAATATTTCTAATAATAATAAAAATTTGCTTTTCGAAAATTCGATGCAAAAAAGTTAGTAAATTACCAAAAAATTATTTATGTCAATTATGCGTGGAATGTCTCTCTTTTTATTAAAATAAAGAAAATATTTTGTAAAACTCACGGAAAGATTGTTACAATTTAAAATTAGTGTTTGTGCAATCAGTAAAAACAAAAATTCGACAAAGATTTATTTTCCTAACACCTCACGTGATTCTATAATTGCGTATTTATATTTATAAAACCAACGGAATATATATATATACATACACTCATGTGATTACACGATACATGTAATGTCTATTTCTGAATGAGTTGATTTCTTATTTTCAATTTATTTTTTATAGAGTCGGTTTACAAGGCTTATAATTGACTCTTTTCATGCCAAGTGGTGCAGCACCCTTTCGAAGAAACGGTCTCTAATTTGAGGCATTCAGAATACGGTCTCAAACTCTCTTCACTCAGCCATCTTCATTTCATTCTTTTGAAGCACCGCGCTTTGCTTGCACGGAAACACGCACCAATACCCACTCAATCGAATCCTATATACATATACACACATATATATATATTATCATACATATAGATGTGTGCTTATTTCATCTCAATCATCGAAGTGAGACTTCAATTACACCTGCAGGTATATATAAGCGCACAGACTCTTTAGTGATGTGGCATCATATGGAGATCTTTCGAAACACTTGTTATGACTCTCGACAAGACATCACAGAGATAATAATAATAATAATATAAATATATATTCAAGTGAAAAATTTCTTTTAACGATATGTGTAATGAAAATTCGTTACAGGAATTTCAGAGCGGGAGAGAGATAAATTCTATTAATATTGAATAAATATTTGCCTCCGCATATAATGAGAATGAAGAATATGGAGGGAAAAAAATGAGAAAAAAAAGTGAAAGGTTGTAAAAATTTTTCACTAATATATATATGAAGATTTCTTCACTTTCTGCTTTTGGAAGAATTATTAAATATACGCGAGATAAGTAATAATGAAGCAATAATTTAATAAAACTAACAAGTCTTCATTTCTTCTTTTTTATAATTCTTTATTATGCTTTTTTCTTCCTTTTCTTCTTCTTTTGGTTTTTTTTCCGATACCAAATGGTTTTCTTTTTGCATTTCATTTTGTTTTCGTTGCTTTACTGTTACTTCATATCTTCTTTTAAACATTCAACTGTTACTTTTCTATTTCAATTGTTTTTGTTACTTTATATCTTCTTTTCAAAATCAAAATTCTGCCCTAACTTCATTTCTTCTTTTTGTTTGATAATTTTCGTTTTATTTCCTCTTTCGCAAATTATCACACTTCTCCTTGGTTCCTTTTTCGAATTTTTTTTCCTTTTGTCTTTTCTTCATTTTCGACAGTTTTCTTCATCGTTGAAAAGTATTTCTTCTTTCCAATAACTTATCCTTTTTTATGCTCTCAGCATTTTTTTTGTTTAATCATGTCCCATCACTCGATTTGGACGATTTTGAAAATAAAGAATAACCAAATATTGTTAATGAAATGTCAACAATAATAACAAAAACACAATTATAATTTATTTCTCTCTCTCTCTCTCTCCACTATTGGCAATTCCAAAATAGCCATCATTTACAATTGCGGTTTGTACCTTCAAAAAGCCCCCATCACCACACAAAACCAATTATTATATATTCTTCCTAACCCCAGAGATGTATTCCCCTTTTCTTTTTTTTCTAAAGTTCATTTGCAGTTTAAAAGAAACTTAAGTTTTTCTCGTCAAATTTTCTTTATGGGTGCGAAGAAAGGAAGAGTGGTTATACAGTAATGAGAGAGAGAGAAAGATAAGTTTCATCGTTTCTCTCGTGTTTCTTCTCCATATTAGACACGTCTCTCTCTGCATGGGTTTGCTCTTCTTGAGCTGCCGGGCACACCATGGGGTTCTTGTTCGAGTCCAGAGGGAAGAAGTAAATTAGAAAACGTTGCGGTTCAGTTGAAAGAATAAATATAGGTAATAGATATGGAGCTTTTCTCACAATGAGAATAAGGAGGAAAAATGAGGTGATATCTGAATAGAGGAGAAGAAAGAAAGGAACTGGGGTAAAGAAGAAATGCGCCTATGGTGCACCATATAGTCTTTGCGGTGAATTTAAAAACCACAGCGTGGCGATGGCGGACCGAGAGGGATCTAAAACCCAACTTAACTACATAACTACATCTTTCTTTTACGTTCCTTGGTGAACAGGCCCGCGGGGCCTTCCCCCTTTTTCTGTTTCTTCTTTTTTTCCCTCTTCTCTCCGTATCCTCTCTTTCCGATCCTTCTGAATCTTTCGCCTCTTTCGCCTCTTTTCCTCTTTCTATCCCTTCCTCCCAGATTTTATCCTTTGCTTCTTTTTTTCCTTCTCCTTCTCACTTTTTCTTACTCCTTAGTTCTTCTTCTGATCTTCCATGCGCGTTGCTTCAGTCCCTTAATTTCCCCACACAGAAAAAAACCTGGTCTCAAATTTTTTCCCGTATTTTGAAGTGCAGAAAAAATATATCTTCATATTTCTATTAATAGTAATAATCACCAATTTTTAAATTTAGCGCCATTATCTTTACAGTTTTGCGTTACACGTTTGGTACTCGTTTCTTGTGTCAAGTCCGATTCCTAACCTAAAAAATCTATTTTCTCCCAATGTCGTTTATTTTGCAAAAGGAACATTAGGAAAAAAATATTTATCTGGAACAGCGATAAGTATCTCTGGAACAAAATGTTTCTATAGAATAGCGAAAAATTTCGCTGTTCCAAAGATACTTATCGCTGTTCCAGATAAAGATTGTTTTCCGTGTAGAATAATGAATAATTACCTACGCAGAAATAGTAAATAAAATAATTGTTTTTATAAACAAACACAAGGAGCGTTACTTATCAAAGTTAATAAACGATAATTCGAGAAAATAAACGCAGAATTTTAAGGTTAGGAATCGGACTTGACACACAAGAACGAGTACCAACCGTGTAACACAAAACTGCGTAAAAATAATGGCGCTAAATTTAAAAATTGTTGCGATTATTTTCCTTTTTCCGAATATTTAATTCCCCTTTTTCTCCATTATTATCTTTTATTTATATCTGAATTTTTGAAGAAATTTCGAAGCCCCTATTTTTGACTCTGTGGCTGTTTTGTGGCTTGATTATTCTCTTCTTTTCTGTTTCGTGTTCCTCTCTCTCTCTCTGTAGCCTTCTTCTACATTACTCTTTCACTTTTTTTTCTCCTATTTTTCCGTCTCTCTCTTTCTCTCACTCCTCTCTTGTGCGCCGCCTTTCTGTGTTACGTTATATAGAGGAACGATCCGCCAGAGCCGCGTCGCTGGCGGCACGAAAAAAGGCGGCCCTAAAAGAACTTCATATTTTTTATGCTCTGACAGCAACTTGGGTGGTCCAAAATGGCTGCCAATGATATAATATAGTGCTCTTTCTCGCGAAACCTTAACTGTGAGTCTCGCGTTATATAGGCAGTTGTGGCTTATTTCCTCTCTTGCCAAACGAGAGGAGTACCTCTAAATATATATACATATATACATGCCTCGAGTACTTGCTCTCAAGTACTCGACTCGTTTATGTGTGTATATGGCATGTAATTATACTCGCGAGCGTTACCTTTCGTCCCTTATTTATTTTTTTTCCAAGCAAGAAAAAAAAAAGAAGTTAAACATTTACGAGACCTACTATATGTATATATATATATATATTTTTTTATTCCTCAGTCTCCGGGATTTGTTAAATGCCATACTTTTTTCATAATATATATACACACACGCCTCAGTTGATTGCGATCGATAACGATTATCTCGACAATTTTATATGTATATATTATATACAAGAAACTTGGTTGGTAATTAAATCTGCCTTCATGCTCGATCAAGCCTTTCACGCTTGGCGACTTCGTGCGCCGGAAATCATCATCTTAGGGGATGCTCGAATTGCGCAGTTAAGTCTCAATTACTTATTTAATCCGATTATTGACAAGACACGGTTTTCCAATTTCTACATGATTGAACGAGGGAAACATTTTTCCAACAAGATCCTTTTTTTTCGAAAAGAAAAAATATACATACAGTAGAACCTGTCGGAATGAGATTCTATCCCCCCCCCCCTCGTTAAAATTTACTTTACATGTACACTGAAAAATATTTATTTGAATCAAATAATGAATTACTTATTGACTATTATCAAATAAATTTTATTTGATTCAAATAATGAACTACTTGACTATTATCAAATAAATTTTATTTGATTCAAATAATGAATTACTTGACTATAGTGTTGCCGCGAGACGAGACTTTAGCATGCAAAAAGTCGAGACGAGACGAGACTTTGCATGGTCTCGTCTCGTCTTGCGGCAACACTACTTGACTATTATCAAATAAATTTTATTTGATTCAAAAAATGAATTACCTGACTATTATCAAATAAATTTATTTGAGTATTTTGATTCAAATATTATACAGAAATGATTATTTTAATATACAGTTTATTTGATTTATATAAAATTTATTTGGTTCAAGTATATAAATATTTCTATGATAGTAGACAAGTAATGGATTATATATTTGAATCAAATAAATTTTACTTTCAGTGTAATATATTTTTCACATTGATAATAATTCTTCTCGTTTAGTGTACACAAATATTTTAAAAATCGATGACTCTTCCGATAGATTCTACCGCGTATTTAAATTTTCCCAACACTTTACTAATATATACTATATGCGATAAATCGAAAAGAAAAATATAAAAATCAATTTTTATTTTTATAAATCTAAAGGTCGTCGAGATGAGTTTATGTACATATTAAAATATTTTTTATTCGGGAGAAATGATAAAATGGCAATTAAATCGAAAATTTAAAAACGATGGCAATGTCTTACTTATGTTTTTCATTTTGTGTTCGGCGCCGAATGAGCGTTAATATTATGTCTTCAGCAAGGCCATAAATAGGGGGAATACCGGATCCAAAGCCTCTTCTTGCAATCATTTTAGAGTTTTAAACACCGGGTTCAACAAAACCCGCATATATGTGTCTGTATATAAACGAAATATTAGTAGTGGGGAACAAAGAATTTCTAGTGAGAGACGGATTCTTATTAAGACTTAATGTATTCGCTTGTATAATTAAACAGTTCTCCATCAGGTAAAATTTAGCCGAAAACACACTTTGAATTCTGTATTATACCATCAGAAAGTGTTAAAAATGATACATTGTACAAAGTTTTTACTAGACATTTTTTTCTTCTTTTTCTTATCTCTAATTTATTTATACAATAACTTGAGTACTCAATTTTCCCCTTATTTAATAAATTAATTCATTAACTTTCGCATATATATAAAAAATTGTTTCCAGGGAAAATAATTCATGAATATTTTTTTTCAAGGGGACTTCTGTAGTTTAATGAGTCTTTGCTCTGGGTGTTTTCGCACTGGAGAGTGAAGCGAGTTTGTTGATTGGACGTTGTGTTATAAGAAATATGAGAGAGAGTGAGAGGAGGGGAGAGAAGGAGAGAAGTTTATTACTCTCAGGTGAATCGTAAAATTAGCTGATGCTCAAGCATGTAAGAGCGCGTAATTATCGATAACCGATGTTTTAAGGAAGAACGAAGTTCGCGATTAAAGGATGCGAAAGAGCGACAATGAGACCATAGTTATTTGTGGTGAAATTCGTCCCGGCATTACAAAAACCTTCAACGAAATATCGAAGAATAACTAAAAAAGGAATTCTCATTTGCAATTAGTCTTTAAATTGATCCTGATTACAACAATAACAACTTTATAGCCATGGTTACAAAGTTTATGACCCGCAAAATCATCTTCTTTTTTCTCTCATCGCGTTGGTTCCTTGCGATAATAATTATTTTATTTATATATATAAAGACAGAACGGAAAAAATTTCATATATTAAACAATTTAATGGAAATAAATAATTACATTTTAAATAATAAACCATTGTTTTTTAATTAATTTTTATGATTAAATTTTTATATCTTCATTTTCAGATAATATCTTGATCAACTGTTTCTTTTTTTACCTTCTCTAAAACTTCTTTACCTTTTCTATTTCCAGAGTAAATTTTACTATAATCTCTAAAGCAGATTTTAATGAAATTTGTAAATTTACTTGTTTCTCAAAGTTAATAAACCTTAATTCGAGAAAATAAACGAAGAATTTTAAGGTTAGGAATCGGACTTGACACACAAGAACGAGTACCAACCGTGTAATACAAAACTGTACAGATAATGGCGCTAAATTTGAAAAATATTTAAATAAACTAAACTATAAAATATAGTAATAATTACATGATTCGTTTTTTCTATGTGGTGAAAAATTTCCATGCGTCAAAATGAAGTTATTTACGGAATTTTTGACTCTAGAGGCAAGTCGGATGAGTTATAGAGAAAAACTATTATGCGGATGGAGAAAACAATGGGGGAAAAAAATGCGAGAGCTTTATTTATTCTCAATTTTATGCTAGAATAATATTTTCGTTCTCTACGCCGACGGACTATACTGACGCTTGGAGCAATATAACGTGCCCGAAATTATGGGACCATTAGAGCCAATTTGAGATTAAAATATTGCCTGCTAATAAGATCGCACCAGGCGTGCACGATGCATAATTGTATTATTATGTTCTCTCTGCCTTTAGCGAAACAAATTACCCTCCCATCAAAACCGCAACAGGGTTTTTAACATTTATATATATATATATATACAACGCAATCTATAGCTCCAAAATAAGCGTATATCTTTCCTGAAAGTATAATTTCCTCTCGCGGAGCGCGCAGATATCTTAAATAAGTGCCGATACTAAATATGTTGAAATTCGTAAATTGTAATATGTCTATCGTAAACGAATAGTTATAATGCAATAAAATACAATTTTATTATTCACTTTTATAACCGGCAAAACAATTCGCGGATGAGCTTCCCTCGTTGTTTATATTTATAAATATAATAAAAATAATAAATTGCTTCGCCTTTTCTTATACTGAAAAAAAATTTATTTGATTCAAATAACCGATTACTTGTCTATTATCAAATAACTGTTTACTTGCACCAAATAATTTTTATTAAAATTAAATAAACTGTAAGTGAAATAATTTCTGCGTATTTTAATTATACTATTATTATTAATTAATTATCTCATATTACTTATAGTTATTCTCCACGATTTATTATTCATTAATATTATTAAATATTATTAAATATTATTCAATATTAAATCAAATACTATTTAATTGACACAAAAAAAAATTTATTTAATACAAATAAATATTCATTTTATAATAGTCAAATAATTCATTATTGAATTTTTTTCAGTGGAAAAATTATATCTTTGAACTAAATCCACTATTTTGATTTATAGACTACTGTTTTGATTTATTTTTAGGTTATTTTCAAATTTAAATAGTTTGTTTAACTTAAAGTGGGAATTTATTTGATTCAAATAAATCTTTGGTTCAGTTTAATAAATTTTTTTGATCGAAGAAATAATTTGGTCTTTAACCAAATGGTTTTATGAAACGAAACAAATATTTAAATTATTAACATTTATTTTGTTGATTAAATCAAAAAATTTTGTTTCAAATAAATTTTTTTCTGAGTGTAATTATTTTATTGAAAGGTCAGAAACAATTATTCCTGATTCAATTATTATTTATTATTATTCAATTGTCCCCTATTTCAAATAAGAAGAAAATTTTTTCTTCTGGAAGTGAAAGAGTGTAAGTCGAAAAATTCCTTTTTAAAATATTTTACTTCTTTTATTTTCAGTACATGATTGAATTTATATATATGAAGGCAGAAGAAGAAATTTCTTCTTGAAAAAAAAGCGAAAGTCGGATACAATAAAAATTACACAAAGGAAAAAAAAAGAACAAATATACTTTAAATGACTGTAAATATGATACTTCAATTTCACAAAGTAAAAATAATTGAAAAAGAAGATAAAATTTATGAGAATTAGATGAAGTGGATAAAAGTCGAGAGCTTCATATAATATATTTATATTGTGTATATACATTGTGTGTATATATATGTATATGCGAAGAGGGTCTTTAAATGATTGTGTAAAGGAATATAAAATTTTTCAGAGTGGAAAATTTAAGTCCTGAATTTTGATTCTAATCAGTGACAGGATTTATCCTTTCCTGCCCCTTTTCGGCACGGTATAATATCTATCGGAGCATATACAGCTGCTGCCGTTTCGGCAATCTTTTTGGTAGGCGGCGACTTATCTTTTGCTTTACGACTGACTTGCTTTCGATGTTCTGCTCTTTCTCTCTCTCTCTCTCTCTCTTTCTCTTTTTCTCTCTGTTTCTGTATAGCATCGCGGCAACCACTCTGGAGGGAATATAACTAAAGATAAAATGGTGGATTCGATTCTGTGCGAGAGAAAAAGAGAGGATCGGCCATTTTGACTTTAATTAATCGAGGAGACGTTGCATTAACGACAACTCGCGCTGAGCATCGTGTTCTCTAATCTCTATTAAAGCCGCGGCGCCTTTTCCGCAAAGTTATATATGTATTTAAACTTGTGAACGTGACCGCTCATCCCGCCAAACCAAAAACAGGATTCTCAAATTTAATTTACCTCTCAAAAAAAAATTTACAATTTAATAACTTGATATTTTGAATATACTTTTTTTATAATCATTATATAAATGTCAAAAGGAGACTTTACTAATTCTAAGCCAAAGGTGACACATTTTGAAACACTTTTATAGTAGGTACTAAAATTGTGACACTTGTTTCTAAATTAGAAACATTTTTATTGTCTTAGACGTTGTCTTTATTTCAAATTTTCTAATTTACTCCCAAGCAAAGAATGTATATTATAGAATTTGATGGATATGTTAAATAGAAAATTCATCTGATATAAAAATTCAAATGACAGAGGTTTTTTTTCTTCCAAATTTCAAAAATAAATTATAAAGTATTTCCATTAGTATTTTCTTTTCATAAATATCCGAAAATGCTAGAGAGAGTAAGAAACTTATCTTCCATAAGTGAGAGAAAAATCCCATCAATCAAATTCTTTTTTTAAGAATTTTTTTTCTTTTTGAAAATTTTCCTTTCTTTCAAATCAACGTTTAAGAGACAGGTGAATAAAGAAAATGATCGAAACGAAGAAATGACATTTTAAGCCGCAAACAAAAGATGTAGAAACTAATGTCAAAAGTGAGTCGCATTTCAATATTAACCCACAAGATATTCCTATCAGAAAAAATAATTTTCAATCAATTATTTTGTCAATAATAATAATTATTATTATTAATATTGTTTGAATTTATCACTCGGTTGTATTTTAATAAAAGATTAGACACTGACTAAGAGTGATCGATATTTTCTAATCTTTTATTAATAATAATAATTCTTATATTATTATTATTACTATTATTAATACTATTATTATTATTATTATTATTATTATTATTATTAACAATGTAATAATTTACAAATTGTAACTAAAACTAAACATAATCTGAACTCGACGAATTCTCAACATATTGTTCAATTCATCTCGTTTATGAGCGATATTTCATGCCATCTAGGCGGACAGTTGGAGAATTATTTTGGCGCGAAATTCAAATTCAACGAAACGAAGTAAATTAATAAACAATAAATCTCTTGGTTCCATTCTTATAGCACTGGCATTTCCAATAAAAAAAGAAGAAGAAAAACGATGCAATCCAAAAAGAAGAAATAAAATACAAAAGTAGAGTATCAAAAAGAAAAAACGTAGACTACCGATGAAGAAAAAGAAACCACTAAAATTGAAAAAGAAGAAAATATCTTTACTAAAAATAAATTTCTTCGTACCAGACTGACGAAGAAAAAGCAGTCTAAAATCTTTTTAATATATTTATAACACCTAAATTCTCGATTTCACCGTATCGAAAAATGATGAATTAAAATTGCAAATAAAAAAAAAAAATTCACGCGCGAAATATATAAGCGATGAACGATATTTATATTCCAAGAAAAGTCTTTGTGGTATATCAGATTTTGAAAAAGAATGGTCGCGAAGAGATTGTGGAGAAGCAGTGTGAGGCGATTAGTCCTGGTGGCAATAGCATTGCGGACGAGAGAGGGACTTTAAGGCAAAGGAAGGTGGTCCATACGGAGGACATAATTTACACGGAGAAAGGGCGGATAGCGACAGCATTAGTAGCTAAGTGGGGCCTTAAGTTATCCTATCCCCGCGTGCTTTGCCTTTTGCTATATGTATATATACCCACAATGAAGCGAAGAAGAAGAAGAAGCAGCAGAATAAGAAGAAGAAGCTGGTGACTTTCTGTGGCGATTCCTATCTGGCACCCGCCACGTTCAAGCAACTACACACAGCATCCAAGATTACAATCATTGCTTTCAAATGGCACTTCTATAAATGTCCATTGGCGTAGGAATCAGACCACAAGAGTTTCCTCGGGTAAAAAAAAAATGTTCTAATACGCGCCTTTACGCTTCGCACCTTTCTTCATCCTATAAAACTGGTCCGATTCTTCCTAACTCTACTCTCTATAAAATACAAAGATCGATGGTAAAATTTGTGCCGCCAATGACATATGCCGTAACGGTGCGACTTTCTAATTGACACGAATATAACGCTCTTGGGGGGAACCAAACGGAAAAGGGCGATAAAGTTGGAAATCTATGGCCTCACGTGCTGGGTTTATACCTTTCTTCAGTGTTTGCATATACATATAAATGTGTACAATAAGACCTGACGATGGAAACTATTCAGTGACGATGAAAAGTCGTAAAATAAATTAATGAAACATTATCTATTTCGGTTTATCGCCTCTTTTGTGGTGTAATCACTTTGTATAATATGGCATATTTGGTCGCTATATTAATCGACATCCCACGCATATACATATATTTATACATGTTTCTTTTGAAGAAACCGAAAAATTCCCAAAGCACCTCCCAGATAGCACGTAATCTTGCAGCAATCTTGCGGCAAGCTTAACATGCAAGGTTAGCAAGATTGCAGTGTAAGCTTGCTGGAAGCTTACCTTAAGGTTAAAATGTCCCACCTAACCCAAGGTTGCACGGTAAGCTTGCCGTAAGGTTACCGTAAGATTTCACCTTAAGTTTGCAGCAAGATTGTAATGCAAGCTTATCTCAATATTACTCTGTAATCTTGCTGCAAGATTGCAAAAGAAGCTTGCTGTAAGTTTTAAAAGTTTTGTTTTTTATAGTTCCGTATATTTTATACAATAAAATTTAGAAAAAATATAGAAAAAACTTAGAAAAAATTTTTTTTTTTAATTTATGGTAAGATTATTTTGCAATCTTGCAATAACCTTGTG
>JUFY01023105.1:0-12400 GCA_001855655.1 Leptopilina clavipes | reverse complement strand
ATCTATTTACCCCAACTGACCGAAATTAAATTCACATTTATAATAATTAAATAAAATTCAAAAATAGTGAAAACCTTCTTAAACTCAAACATCCCAGATAGCACGTAATCTTGCAGCAAGCTTGTGGCAAGCTTACCATGCAAGGTTAGCAAGATTGCAGTGTAAGCTTGCGGCAAGCTTACCGTAAGGTTAAAATGTCTCACTTATCCCAAGGTTGCACGGTAAGCTTGCCGTAAGATTTCACCTTAAGTTTGCCGCAAGATTGCAATATTGCTTATCTCAATATTACTCGGTAATCTTGCTACAAGATTGCAAAAGAAGCTTGCTGTAAGTTTTAAAAATTTTGTTTTTTATAGTTCCGTATAATTTATACAATAAAATTTAGAAAAAATATAGAAAAAACTTAGAAGTAAACTTAGTAAGCTAACCGTGCAATCTTGGGTAAGCTTCCCCCAAGCTAACACAGAAATCTTGCTAACCTTTCATAGTAAGCTTGCCGCAAGCTTGCCGCAAGCTTGCTGCAAGATTACGTACTATCTCATATGAGGCATTTTTCGTGTAATGTCCCAAGTGAAAAATTAAATTTCTCGGATCGAAATGAAACTTAGGGGAAATAATTGTCCTATCTAGTAATAATATAACCAAAAAAAAAATTTTCAATTTTTTGAAAATTTTGCGGTGGTAGAAAGGGGGCAATTTCATCAATTTTGTTCGACACCGTCTACTATTCTAATTTTCTCTGTCTGTACATTTAAAGTAAAAAATTTAAATGGAAGTACATCCTACAGATTTTTTAATGCTCTTTTGATCAAGGAATTTTATTTTTTAATATTTTTTAAATTTGACTTTAATATTCAAAAATTAAACACCAATTTGCTATTTTCTTAAAAACGACATTTTTTTAATGGTTGCAAACGAAAGCTGAGGTTCTTTCCTATAAGTATACCAAATTTCATGATGTCCTTTTTTTGTTTTCGAGACTACTACCGCAGAATTTTCAAAAAAGTAAAAAATTTTTTTAGTTTATATTATTACCAAATAGGACAATAATTCCCTTAAGATTCATTTCGAATCGAGAAATTGAATTTTTCACTTAGGACACTACACGAAAAATGCCTCACATATATATATGCTAATAAATTTCTTTTGACTTCAAACCTTAAAAAATATTTAATTTATGAAAACCGAGAATGTTAAATGATATTTTGATAAAAGTTCAAATTGTAAATTCAAATTCTATAATTTAAAAGTTATTTTAATGAACTTTTAGATTAGATTTTTTTTGATAGAAAATCTTTTTATTCACTTGTGAAGATTATGTCTATAAATACGTCTTTTGTTCATTCTGTCTGTTTTAGAAACAGTATTGCTAAACTCAGATAAAACTTTTTGAGGAAAATAATTGATACTTAAAGGTATTTTCCAGATCAGCACTAAATCACTGAAAGCGGATTACACGATAGCAGATTAATTCCTGATCATACCGCGCAGTATCACTTTCTCTCCAAATAGACGAATGAGATCGATTATTACCACTACTTGTTTCTCTAACCACACAGTGACACAAACATATATTATATATATCGTCAAAGTGAAAAAAGTTACCATTTGGATAAGAACTTTGAAAACGGATCTGCTAAAATTTAAAAAAAGTTCTCTTCAACAAAAAATCATTTTATCGCTCCTCGCATAATTAAAATAAATTTTTGAAATAATGAAACTAAAAAAAGCTATTTTTAAAGTAATAAACAATTAAAATGTTTAGCAGTAGTTTTTTTGGTTTCTGATCAAATTGAAATCAGAAAAAGGTAATTTGAAATATAGTATCCAAAAAGTAATTTTTTTAATTTAAAATCTACCCCTTAAAGGTAGGAGAGGTGCATCTCTAATCCCAAATGCCAGTTTTTTGCATAATCTGATTTTTGAATTCAAATAAATTATACAAATAAAGAGGAACTTTTGTACTAATATTTGAGTAAAATAAATTTCCCATGAAAAATTGCCTTCCAGTTGCAACTATTAGGCATATATATTTGGTCGAATTTCTTGGTTGTAAGACAGTTGGAAATTCTATTCGATGTATATTTCTGCTCTATTAATAATCGCTACCCAGACAGCACGTAATCTTGCGGCAAGCTTACCGCAAGATTTCCGTGCAATATTTGCAATATTGCATCGCAAGCTTGCGGCAATCTTGCCACAAGCTTCAAATGTCCCTCCTATAGCAAGCTTGCCATGTTATCTTGCAGCAATGTTGCAGTAATGTTAAACGGTAAGCTTGCTGCAATATTACGCCATGCTTGACGTAAGCTTGCGGTAATCTTACTGGGAAATATTGCAGTAAGATAACCGTGCAACATTAATGCAAGATTACATGGCAAGCTTGCTATAAGGGGGACATTTGAAGCTTGTGGCAATATTGCAAATTTTGCACGGCAAGCTTGACGCAAGATTACGTGCTATCTGGGTAAGTATATTCGATAGATTGTAAACAATATCCAGGTTCATTATGAAGATTTTCTTGTTCCAAATAAAAAGAAAAATAAATCCTGGGTTTTAATGTCAAATATAAGAAAAGTCGCATTAATTTGATGATATAATACTGCTGATCTTCAAAAATCTTTAGAAAAGCTTATGAAGGCGAAGATCAACTGGATTTATAGTGTTAAAAAATTTCATTAAAAAAAAATAACAGATAATAAAAATAATTATTGGTTTAAATAACTTCTTTAGATAATGATTAAGCTTTTAAAATTTCATTGATAGACAGTCTTACATAAATTTTAAATAAATAATTAGAACACTTAATTAAGCTTTAGTTTATCGGATCCATGATAAAAATAAATTTCTAACTACAAAAATGGTTTTCTGGCTCTTAGGTTGCTAGAATCGAAATCAGGACCCTCTCGATATCAGACAGCAGGCCTTCTAGCGCCCTCTGCCTCGTTACGCTGTAATTAAATCAATGGAGTCTGTATAAATTTGGAGACTTGTTTAAATGCTTCTTTCGCGCGGCCAACCCTAAAACTTCCTCCCTAAAGAAAATTAAAAGGGTCTTCCCAAAGATCTAATCCCTGCGATCACCCAGGCAAGCCACAGGGATATCGCAATTTGACATACACGAATACTGGATGAATTGCATAGAAGGTGATTGAAATAGACTTTTTTTATTACTTTTTTACAATCAGTGCAGACACGAATTATTTCTACTGCCTCTGGGGCAAGTAAACTCTTTAATCAGCAATAGCAAGCGGGCATATAATATCGAGCTGTGCTACCGTGAGTGGGTAAAAAGAGGTAGGGAGTGAGAGAACTAGTCACCAGGTAAACGCATCGCTTGCACTGCCTCTCCATGCGAGATTTATTAATGGTGTAAGTACCTTTTATCATCGTTATGAATTCCAACCCTGAATAAAAAGATGTTTAACTATACTTCACATTCTCAAATTGTATATTTAATATTTTACACAGAAAGAATTTTGGTGCAGTAACTGCACTTCTAGTGACATCAGTTGAGACATACACGCGTCAGTGGAGACACGTTTTATTAGAGTCACCATGTGGGATTATATATTACTCCATATAGGGGCAGCAACTGCCGTTTTAGAAGAAGCTTTAGCTGCTTCTTTGATAGAGGTAGACAGAGTTGTGACAGCTCATGGAGATGGAGCACCAATTTTACCAATAAGGAGCATCAGTCACACTTTTAACTCGGTACTATAGTCAGGTTAGCTATAGCATTGTAACGAAGTAAATCGTTACTTTACTTTAGTAATCAAAGAGTTTGTTCTTTTCTCGTGATTCGTAGTGTAACGTCTAGCATAAATGTACTATATATATAATACGATACAATTATTTTCTTCTTAAAATCACCTCCAAATTTTAAGCTAGATAAAAACCTTAAGACACACTTCAAGATAAGACCCAAGAAATGAGCCCAACTTGCATCATCCAATCTTAACTCCGAAATATTTTTATCTATTTTTCTTCTACATTTTCTTTAGAATAACCAATCCTTAGGATTTCCCAACCCACTTTTCTTCCACTTTTTACTTCCTTAACCCCCCAATTTCCGATTTTCTAAAAATATGGGAGTGAATAATCCCCTTAAAAACTCGGAACTTAGAGAACATTCTTAGTTTAATTTCTCCAGGTCAAATCTACACTTCAATTTCTCCATTACAATTCAACAGTTCAACATCTCTAGTTAAAAATCTTCAGTCAAAAAGTTTAATTTTTGACTGATCCAATTTAGTTTCAAATCTTCAAATAAAAAATTCTCGAGTTAATTATTCAGTCATCAATCATTCAAAATTTCAAATTATTCGATCTCAATTTCCTTGTTGATAAAACGATCACTATTCTGCAAGTTCTCCTGATTATGTTCAAAATTTTTACAACTAAATAAAAAGTATGTTTATATTAATAAAATGTTCGCATTAACCTTTTCTTCTTTACTATATTCCAATTTCCCTGAATGTATTATTATTCAATCAGTGGATTAATACATTCATCCCAGTGGGCACAGGGACATGGGATGTCTTTAGGACATCCTTAGAACGTCTATGTCCGTTCAAAGAACGTCCTAAAGACATCCTATGTCCAAAAGACGTCTTTAGGACATAAGATGTCTTTAAGACATCCTTAGAACGGACATGGACGTCCTAAGGATGTCCTAAAGACATCCCATGTCCCTGTGCCCACTGGGATATATACGTTTGTTAGGACCTATTCCGAATTCTTTTTAATTCAATTTAGTTGGATTATAAGAATTCAATCCTTGAAATCATATTATCCTTATTTCATATGTTTTCTGATTAAGAGAAATCAAAATTAGAGGATTCCTGGGTTATTGGACGAAAGTCGAGACCTAAAATTCTTAAATTTAAAATTTATACTTGACACGTTACATATTATTAGAAGTAACAGTAGCACAACCTCTTGATTCGCATAATATTCATTGTCGACAGTATCAAGGTTTCACACGAATGATTTTGCGCAAGACTGATGTGCGAATCGTAGCCTGGTAAGCGACCCTTTCCTAATTTTCTTACAGGTGACGATGAACAGGGAACCCAAAGGAGAAGGACCGATCTGGAACAAGGATTGGAGCCAGATGGACATCGATGAAGGCTTACGAAGTGAGATCTCATATTCCGGAATAGCAGTGGTAATCGGGTTATCGAACGATTCATCAGATTACTAAAAGCGATTAGAGTTCGAGAGAAAGTTAGAATTAAATGTAGTGTATATGTTACATCATACTTGAGAAACAATTGTATTGTGAGAACAAAAAGTTGAATCGATCTATAACAAGGTGAATGTGTCCCATCGAGTATAAATGACGGTTCCCCTAACTTGATACAGACATTGGTCAACCGTCGGCAAAGTTAGACACACAAACACAGTTTAAATGACCAGGAAGCGTTACTTGGACAAAATATGGTCTAATAATGGACAAACTTTAGGGAAAAATTCAGCATAAAGCACAATAATGGAAAGGGATTAATTAGTTCTCAGCACTGTCATGAATCTCTCATAATTACCTATGTATATTTACCCATATAGGATCCTAGGGACACAGATAATATCAGGAACTTGTACGAGATTCGTCACGGTTTCCTACGTGTTGTAAATGATAACATAGGATCTCATGAAGTTTCTTAGGTTTCTTGCAAAGGCTTTTACATAAACAACATACAGAAAAAGATCCTTTGTAGGATCATAGTTATGATCTTGCGTGAATTCCTAAAAATTCCAGACAAACTTACCAGTCATCAGACTCGACGAAAACGATCACTTAAACACGGAATTTTCCCTGTGACTGACACTCGACGCTGAAAGGTAACTGGAGACAAGGACACACAACTTAATTAAAATACACTTGCTACTAAAAATTTTTATTTAATTAAGAACTCGTAGTTTTACATGAAACTGTTTATTACACTCGTACAATATAACGAGTCCTTTGTAATCGCTCGTTAAATATCGGTTAACGACGGAACACTGGACGCTCGACTACGATAAAACTCTTTTGCTTACGACAGAAACCTAAACGATCGAGGTATCTAAACAACGGTCAATGACTTCGGACCAATTAGTTTGACATCTTTCATATTAAAAATATTCGAAAAGAAAATTGATAATTTTATCAACGAGGTATTCATCCCAGTGGGCACGAGATATGGATCCTAAAGAGATCCCATGTCCCGTGCCCGTTAGGTGGAAAAGAGGATGAATTAGGCGGTAATAGTTTAACGATACAGACGTTCTTAAAGCTAACAAAAAAGAAACTGTGCAATGAAAGTCAAAAGTTGGTCTGATCCGACTATCCGTAAATCCGGAGAAAACGAATATCGTCGTCTTCACTAGGAATTACAAGGTTCCTTAATTTATAAAACTGGTATTTTATTAGAACAAAAATTCCATTTTCCTTATCGTAAAAGTCTTCGAAAGTAATCTTACAGATAAGAAACTAAATTAATGAGAACATTTCGAACATCATTGGAACTAATTTCTGAGTTTGAAGCTTGAAGGACGATAAGATCTTTGTGGGTACTGAAATCAAGTACGGTTAATTGGCTCTACCAGCTAGGTGATTCTGAAACGGAGATTTTTGCCACCGGGAATTGTTTATTGATCAACTCCAGGCAAGGGTTCCTAGAGGAATCACCACACCAACAACACATGATGTGTTTATTTTAACCGAAGAACATGTTTATTACTGCATTGTGTCAGTACCATATATATTTGATGAAGTATATTCATAGTTTCCCAGACCGAGGTTTGTCCGATAATGACATGCGTTCAAATCTCTATAAAAAAAAGAACGTCGGGCAAAAGGAGTGGAATTTGTGTCTGGATAGTCAGGAAGCGCTGAAGAGTCCGACGATCTAATTGAAACGAATCCGAGAATGTCGTAGGATAATAGACGTTTATTTGTTTGATAAATAAACTTTTGTCAATCTGGATTCAAGGGGGAAATAAAAGAACTGATGCCTTGGTACGAATAGAGTCAAAGGCAGCGGTAATAAATTCGAAACCAGTGGTAGGCATTATCTCGAGCTTGGTTAAGAATGCCAGAGAGAAATAGACTTAAAAAGAGCATAGAATCTACTCGGCAAGAAGAAGAAAGACAAGTAATAACATTGTGAGACTGGAAATTCAACAAGAAATTCACAATGAATCAAAAACTCATTAAAATCAGAATTAGAACTAGAAGTCTCGTTAATAAAAAAAAAAAAATAGTAAACAAAGTTATATTAAATTGGCAAATGAATTTGGGAAATCTTTACCCACAGTCAATTAAGTTTTTAGAACTTTTTCATCGAATACAATTTTCAAAGTTTTGAGTTTTGATTGATCAAACTATAGGTCGATAATTATCTAACCGTTTGCAAAGATTTGCCAAAAACAATTGTATAGAAGACTTGACTTTTATCGGTCAAACAAAGAACTGATGTACGTTAACGTAGCCGTCGGCGAAATTTAAAAAAGGTAAAAAAATGTAAAGTTCTGATAATTTTGGTTCAGACAGTTTAAAAATTTCACTTTGTTGGAAAATCAAAAAATCGGCCACGGTTTAACTCTGCTCCTATGAGAAATTAAAAGTTCCTACCACTTCGAGAGATAAATTATTAAAACAATTTAGATATTCAAATCTTAACACGGGGATTTATAAATTTTCAAGTAATTAAAATATACCTACTGAAATTCGCATGCTTCTATTAATTATTTTTAAAAATCCGTCCGAAAAAAGATTCCTTAAATTTCGAACTACGTTTCATTTTCCGGGAGATGATAATCGCTGATGATCGTTCATGGAAAATTCATTCAACATTTAATTCTGTGAAGCAGGGATGTTTAAAATAAGAAACCAATGGAAAAATTGAGTGGATATGAACAGATGATTCCGTTTCGTATATCTAGAGACTCGAATATCAAATAGTAGGTACATAAAAAGTAAATCTATAAAACTGGACGTAAAACTTTCTGCTCTTTGTCGATCTGATATAGTATATTATGTGATTTCATTTTATACTAAAATGAATCAACTGAATTCAATCCTGAATAGACGAAATTCGGTCAAGAATCTGCTGTTGTCATGACACTAGTAAAAAAAATTGAGAAATAATAAAATCTGTTGATAATTTATTTTCAATATTTTCCTTACTTTCCTAAAAAATGAACATAGCTGTAATTAAAAGCAAGCAAAAATAAACATCAAAAATATTTTTAATTAAATTGACTTTAAGAATAAGGTGGTTAAATATTTAATTTCAATAAAACGTTAATGAGAAATGGATTTTTAATATTATTACTCAATTCAGAGTTAATATCCAGATAACACATAAACTTGCAACAACATCTTTGCAAAGTTGCACCGTAACCTTGCTGCAAGGTTAAAATGTTGCACTTTGCAAGCTTGAATTTTAAGATTGCCGTAAACTTACAACAAGGTTTTACAATAAGTTTGCCGTAAGATTACATAGTAAGCTTGCTGAAATGGAATAGCTTGCTCGGTAATATTGGTGTAATATTTCTTGTTCATATTGATCTACTATTACTTACTAATTTCAGCAATTTTGGTAAAATAATTTATATTACGTATGTAATATTACATCAATATTACCAAGCAATATAACTAATATTACTAAGCAACATTTCAGCAATTTCAAGGTGTAATATTACAGAAAATTTACAGTGAAACCTTGCGGCAAGCTTTCGGAAATTTTACAATGCAAGCTCGCAAAGTGGTACAATTTAACCTTACGGTAAAGTTACAGTGCAACGTTGCAACAAGGTTTCTGCAATGTAACATACTATCTGAGTAACAATAAGATAAATAATTATAAAATTATTTTTATTCCGTTTTTTATGCTACAATTTTTAAATTTAAATCCCAGAAAGGTTGAATAATAATAGAGATAAATTCAGAACACTTCATAAGACATTTATTGAATATGCTATACAAAATCCAAAAATTATGAGCAAATAATACAACATATATCAGTAATATTACGACGAATAGAAAGTATTCAATTGCAATATTATAAAGCAATATTGATTATATACATTTTAATACAATATTGCCAGACAAATTTTTGAGTAATTTTTTTTGTTTTTTTTTTTTGACAATATTACTGCAATATGTTGTACTATTGTACATATTTTATTTTCAAAAATTCATAACTAACAAAATAAACTTTTTTCCAATTTGCAGTTTCCTACAGTAACGTAAAAATGTTAAAGCTATTGATTCATGTTTATCTCCATATCATAAACGATTTTTTTTTAATACACGTGATAAGCGTTTAAAGTGAACGTGTGTCAACGATAGTTATTTAGTGTGGTAATCGTTTTTAACTAGCGTGCTTTGGGTTCGTCATGTTCGATTACTATATGAATTATGAATATTCTCTAAAAATTATATATGTTCAAATTTCCAGTGTTTTTAAATTCACAATAAATTAAAATTTGATTTTAATTTATTAATACCTAATTGTAATAATAGTAGAATTAATGCAATTTTTATTTAAAATAATACTTTCATATGGTAGATTTTCTTATTCAGGAAATTTTAATTTAATAATATTTTCATTTACTAGAAATTAGATTTACCAAAATTTCCTTAAATCAGAAATTTTAGGTATTTATTGTAATTGCTATATTTTATTTCATCAGTTTTTTATTCGATCTTATGAAATAGAATTTCTATCCTAAATAGCACAACATTTATGCACAATATTGCACAGGAAATATTGAGAATACTTCCTGGCAATGTTGCAGCAAGATTTTTGCAACAAAGATTATGTCCGCCTTGTGGAAATATATTGCCTGAAAGTATTAATTTCTTAGATTTCGAATTCAAGATTGAAATTGATGATTGCGTAGCTTATGGTTGTTAAATTAAAAAAACAAACAAAAAAAAAGTAAAAATGTGACATTCTACAGAATATTTTCATTCAAAAATTAAATTTGGTTGGAATAATTTTTTTTTGATTGTGTATCAAGAAAGGAAATTTTTTCCCTCTTATGGAAATATGGTGTTTTTTTCTTTAATTATTATTAACAATTTTTTTAGCTCAGTGCACGCATTTTGGAGCTGCATTCTATAAATAATATGACGTAGTTTCGTTCCATTTCTGTTGAAAGTAATTTGTTTATTTTTTGTAGTCAAATGTTATTTATTTTGACAGAAGTGTCAACATACATTTCAACATAAATGAAACGAAATTACGTTATAAAATATTTTTAAAATTTTAAAATTTTTACGGAAAAAATTCCTTATTTTTCAAAGATTACCCACTCAGTACAAGATTTTCTCGGAAGCTTCCTAATCATTCGTTGAAAGTTTAAGGGAAGCTTCCTTGAAGCTTAAAATGTCCACCTCATAGGAATTTTCCGCCGGAATCTTTGGGGAAGCTTCCATCGGAACATTGAGGGAAGCTTCCGCAGAAGCTTTAGGGAAACATTTCTGAATCTTCCAGTAGAATGTTTATTTTTTTAATATTCTGGAATAAAATAAATTTATTCTTTATTCCATAAAAATAAACAAAATTTAGAAGAACACTTGTAAAAATTTAAAAATTTCCAAAAATGTACCTTCCTTTGGAACATTTAGGGATGTTTCCCTAAAGCTTCTGCGGAAGCTTCCCTCGAGATTCCGGCGGAAACTTTCTATGAGGCGGACATTTTAATTTTTAAGCGTCAAAAAATCTTCCCTTAAACTTTTAAAAGAAGATTAGGAAGATTCCACTGGAAGCTTCCCAGAAGATTTTGTGCTGTGTGGGTATAACTTGAAAGAACAAAATTGAAAATCGAAAGTGTCCTTCTTTGATAAAAAAATTTTTTATGTTTAATTTTTTAGATATTTTCATTCCAGATACGTTATTTTAAATTGTATATTAAAAAAATTCATAGGAAATTTTCAATTATGTTTATCTATAAATATTCCTAGTGTTATAATATTCCCTGAGGAAAGGCATCGCTGCGCACGACTGTATCATGGAAACAGTTTTTTTTTTTAGAGGGAGAAGTATGTGACGAATGTCTAAACGAAAGTTTGTATTCTTAAAAGTTACAGATATATTGCATTAAATTAAATGAAATTATAAATATAAATAAAAAATGATAATGTAAATAAATAAAAGAAAAAAGTAAAAGTATTTACAAAAAGTTCAAACAATCATAAATTGGACACTAAATAAAGTTGTTCGTAACCGAATTTTAATTTGAATTCCGTCGGAATCTCTGGGGAACTCTTTCCGGGGAATCCAGACAAGTAGATAGATCATAAATAATCTTTTGAAATATTTTAGTTGACCAACAGTTTTTTAAAATTTAGAATGCACCAGCAATAAATGCGGCATTTATTTTGCCACAAAATCGCAACTGAAGCATTTGGCTCCTTAGCAAATGTTATATAAGTAATAATTGTTAACTTAAGGGAAAAAACGTTCTTTGTCAAAAAAAAAGGAAATTGAATTGCTTAAAGTGTCCTGTAGAAAATAATGCAGAATTGTTTAGAATTTACAGAATTTCAATGATAATTTCCGTCGGAATTCTATCAAATTTCCGATAAATTTTCATCGGAAGATGAAATTACCCAGATAGCACGTAATCTTGCAGCAACATTACAGCAAAGTTACCATGGAACTTTTTAAAGTTTGCACCGTAACATTGCAGTAAGATTGAAATGTCTCACTTTGTTCTAAAAGCTATAGGGAATCTTCTACTGGAAGATTTATTTTCTTAATATTCCGAAATGAACAAAATTTAGACAAAATACTTCAAAAAAATCTTTAAATCATTTTGAATTAATTTTTGTACTTTCAATATCGATTCTGATTGAAAAAAAAACAATTGATGACAAAAAAAACCTTTTCCCAGATAGCACGTAATCTTGCAGCAATCTTGCGGCAAGCTTAACATGCAAGGTTAGCAAGATTGCAGTGTAAGCTTGCTGGAAGCTTACCTTAAGGTTAAAATGTCCCACCTAACCCAAGGTTGCACGGTAAGCTTGCCGTAAGGTTACCGTAAGATTTCACCTTAAGTTTGCAGCAAGATTGTAATGCAAGCTTATCTCAATATTACTCTGTAATCTTGCTGCAAGATTGCAAAAGAAGCTTGCTGTAAGTTTTAAAAGTTTTGTTTTTTATAGTTCCGTATAATTTATACAATGAAATTAGAAAAAATATAGAAAAAACTTAGAAAAAATTTTTTTTAAACTTATGGTAAGATTATTTTGCAATCTTGCAATAACCTTGTGGCAAGCTTACCGTGCAAGATTACTTTGCAACCTTCCGATAACCTTACGGCAAGCTTACCGTGCAACCTTGTGTTAGGTGGGACATTTTAACCTTACGGTAAGCTTCCCGCAAGCTTACACTGCAATATT
>JUFY01023096.1:17340-32734 GCA_001855655.1 Leptopilina clavipes | reverse complement strand
TTAAGTAAAAATTGTTTGGTTCAAGTAAATATTTATTTGATAATTGACAAGTAATTCATTATTTGAATCAAATAAATTTTTTTCAGTGTGAAAAACTTTCAACAAGTTTCCAAATGCAAAGAAAAGATATAATTTTCAGAAGTAAATTTATCTTTTTAACTTTTTATCTTTTTATCTAAAAAAAATGTTATTTGATTCAAATAATGAATTATTTGACTATTATCAAATAAATATTTACTGGAGCCAACTGATTTTTATCTGTGTCAATTAAATGGTTTTTGATTCAAATAGAGAAATTATTGATTCAATTACAGTTTATTTGATTGAAAGAAAAATTATTTGGTTCAAGTAAATATTTATTTGATAATAGTCAAGTAATTTATTATTTGAATCAAATAATTTTTTTTTCACTAAAGAGTTAAAATATTGTTGACAAATCATAAACAAGATAAATGTTTAATTTTTTCGATAAGTTTCCTGTACTTTTTTTCAAAAATTCCCTGAATAAAATAATAACTGAGGCGAATGCGAATTAGAGATAAGGAAAAGTGCTTTTACTATTCTTAAGGTTAAAAGGAACGATTTTACTCCCTAGGGCATTTAGAGGCACTATCATAATCGGAAGGGGGTGATGACCTTTGGAAAGCAAGGGACGGAAAAATCGAAGTGCACTCGAAATATATATATATAGGAAAAAAAGCTCTAGCAAAATAACAAGTATGGAAGGTACGTTGGTGAGAAAAATCGGAGAAAGAAATAGAAACAGGAATGACCGCTTTCGAGCAAGGAGCAAGGAAATATACATATACGACCTTGCTTGGCATTCGCGCACACAGTCGATGGAGGAAAAAAAAGGAGAAATTGAAAGAAGGTGGCAGCAGGACTTTTGCCATTGAAAATCGCCAAGCTTTTATGTGTGTATTCATGCCGAGGTGGAAAAGATGAAAGGTCACATGCGCCAGAATGAAAAGGTGAGAGAGAGAGAGAGAGAGAGAGAGAAGAATTTTCTATTTTCCAGCATATTTCGCAAAATGTATAAAGTGCTCGGAACATTTGAATCTGGCTAATGGTGCTTTGGCTCGGTAACGTCAAATAGGTTTGACCATCAGGTATTTTAGTGTACCTAAGCATATCGCCATACCATAAAGCATGGTCCACCCATTTTGAACGCCCTCTCCTTTACGACGACGCGGTCTAGTGCTTTCCAAAGCAGGAAGAAGAGGAGGACCGTAAATGAGGAAGGATAAAAAAAGAACAACGCTTCTCTCGCCTAGAAACTATACGCACATTGTGTGGATGTGCAGTAACGACTCGCTTGACAAGACAAGACCCTTGTTGCAACCTTCCCGTTGGTTAAATCCGCAAAGAAGGAAGGCTCACACAAAGGGAAGGGTAACTCGCTCGTATATCGTTTACGCTTCCATATAAAAAGCCCAAATTCAATAAACATTTCACACTTCTCCTATTCAATTATTTGACAACTTAATGATAATTTATCAAAAAAAAAAAATTATTAATCATCCGATATTTATTCGATTAATATTTAATAATCAAATTTCGATTATTAATAATAGCAAAACTTGCGAAATTAATCCAATCGATAATCTAATTGTCTTGTTCCCAAACCGGGAATAATGAACAAAAGAAAATGTTTCGAAAACCTTTTAATGGATGAAAACTTGTCGATTTACCTTTAACTTTAGTTGGGAGTTTGTAAAAGACACGGGTCAGCGAGAAGCAACAACAACAACAACAACAAAAAGAACCTCTCTCTCTCTCTCTCTCTATTTCATGCCATCCATTCGCTTTTTCAACGCTAAACAAGCGTTCTCCTCTAGCGATAAACTTACTCCAACTCTTCCTTGCTTACTAGTGGGAGCTTCTGTTAAACTTTATCTTCTCCGACGACTATACAAGTCTTAAAGTTTACTTTATTAAAGAGGCACTTACACCACTCAAAAGAGGTTTTGCTGCAGTCGCTTGGATGATTGCAAGAACACACTTTTTAACAAATTAACCATTAAAAACACTTTTTTTTTTTAGAAAAAGAAAAAGAAAAAACCCCGGACACTATCTTCACATTATTTTCGGGTCAAAGTAAAACTTATAAAGAAAATGAACGCAGTTTTGCAAAAAAGGTATATAATAAAGAGAAACAGAAGTGTTGAAAAAAAGCAGTAAATAATGACGTACGAGAAAAAATATAAAGTAACTTTTATACTATTTACAAAAAAGTAAAATTTAAACTGTCTGGAATTTATGCGCAATTCTGCGGCGATTTTTACTAATTTCAGAGGTAAATTTTATTACTACGTCTGAAGTGAATTTTAGAACTTATTCTAAAATTTACTTTGAAAATGACAAAATTTACTTAACAAATAAAAAATTACTAGAAATTGCAAACAATTTAGGTTTTACTTTGTAAGAAAATTTTCCCGTAAAGTAAATTTTATATTAATTTTACTAAAATTTATGTTGGTAATAAAAAATTGATAACGTCCGAAGTAAATTTTACAAATTTTTCTAAAATTTACTTTGAAAAAAACAAAATTTACCTAGCAAATAAAAAATTTCCAAAAATACGCAGAAATTGCAGACAATTAAGATTTTACTTTGTAAAAAAGTTTTTCAGTAAAGTAAATTTTTCTAATTTTACTTATTTACGTTGGTAATAAAAATTTATAACGTCTAAAGTAAATTTTACTAATTTTACTAAAATTTATCTTGATAATAAAAAAATTTATAACGTCAAGAGTAAAATTTACAAATATTTCTAAAATTTACTTTGGAAATAGTAAAAATTGCAATAAATACACAAAAATTTACAGATAATTTAAGTTAATATTAAATTTTACTTCAGAAGTAGTAAAAATTTCAAGTAACTTTTATTATTCACATAGTAAAATCAAAACTATCTGTAGTTTCTTGTAAGTTTTACTATTTCTGGAATAAATTTTACTTTTTACAAAGCAAATTTTAGAAAAATCAGTTAAATCTACTTCGGATGTTATAAATTTACTATTTCCAAAGTGAATTTTAGTAAAATTAGTCAAATTTATGTTGGAAGTAGTAAAATCTACTTTTAACCTAAATTGACAGGAATTTCTGCGAATTGCTGTCAATTTTTACTGTTTTTGGAGTAAATTTTACTATGTTTAAATCGAATAGTAAAAGTTACTAGTAAATATTACTATTTTTAAAGCGAATAGTAAAAGTTACTAGTAAATATTACTAATTTTACTACTGCCAAAGTAAGCTTTACTAATTTTACTAAAATTTACTTTAGAAATAAGTAAAATCTATTCCTGAAATAGTGAAAAATTTACAGAAATTTTCAGAAATATCAGAAACTTTAGGTTTTACTTTGTAAATGTTAAAAGTTACTTTATAATTTTTTTTAGTTCATGTATGATGAAAATTGTAGTAAAAAAAACAAGACACAAGTTTTTTAGCTCCTCCAATGTCAGTATTTGATAAACAATTATTTTTTCAATATAAAATTGTTCTCAGAGTGTTCACTCGCAGTGTCAGAGTGTTTGTGGCCCTTTTTGGCTAAAAATTCCCCAATTTGATAAATTGTCGTGCCTACGCCTATGGAATCCTCCGCTGTCTGCTGACTGGCGGTTCGCTAGCTTCATCACACGCTAACTTTTTCCCTAACAATACTATTTTGAAATCAATTTCAGTTTTTTTAGTATAACTATAAATACACCAAAATACAATCCCCCAGTGAAAAAAAATTTCCCATAAATACATATGATTCAAAAGTTTGTCGACTTTTGGGTGAAATATTTTCATTCTTTTTTTTCATTTTTCTTTGTTATATACTTTTTTCTATTCTCTCATTCAGCGTGTGATTGGACAGTGAATCTATTCGAAAATGTTTTTACGATGCAATGGTTGGACCATTGCAGAGTGAAAGAGAGGGAGAGAGAGAGAGAGATGGAGTATCAGGAGGAAGGAGAATTTTCATTTCGATAAACGCATGTACCTCGGCGGTGAGATTGAAACTGAAATTGCTCGCGTGGCGGGCACGTATTTTCTGTAGCATAATAATTTCATTCTTCGTACAAGATCAACGGCAGCAGATTGATTGGGATGAAACCCAATGGGAGGATGGGCAATGCGACGCGCTCTCCTATATATATATATATGTATACTATACACGGCAAAGAAGAGACAGGAAAAGAAATGGAGAGATTGAAGCTCTCAGCGTGGATTCGTCGAACGTTCAAATCGCGCCGGGATGTGGATGCTTGTCCATATTTCGGGTCGTTGGACCGCACTGAGGGGTTGCTAGGGTTCATTACGGTAATCTTCCCTTCAAAATGTATAATCGTATCTGGGGCTCCGTCCTGTATCGCAACAATATTACTCTCCTATAATTTCCAACCGAAAGCAACCACTTGACAAGTTACACTCCGGTGTATATTCGCCATTCAATATTTTCCACCTTTCGCACATAAACATGTGTTAAAATATTGACATTTATTCATTAATTTATTATTTCCTACACCTCATTAAAATTCAATTCGCAATATACAATCCAATTGGCAAAAAAGTAGCCAACTCTGAATTTCACTAAAAATAGAAACCTAATTTTTCACATATATTTCTAAAATCAAAAAAAGAAACTCTTAAATGCAAAATAAAACGATTTTTTTCTGAATGGTGAAAAAAAAATTTTCCAATAACAAACTGAAGTTAGGAATATCAAAGAAAATGGAGAAATTTCCTAGTACAATTTCTCTCGATTTTTACACGTTCAAGGTTTTACAAGGTCACGTACCCGTCATGATAAATTGGGAGAGAGAGATAGAGAGGAAAAAAAGAAACATCGAAAGAATTGTTAAATTCCAGAACCAGACGATTCCTGGTTAATTTATCGATATTTTCCTCAAGAACTTGTCACAGAATACCACATTTTCCTCTCTCTAGAGAAAAAAAAGAAAAGGTTATTTTTTTTCAAGAGAAAAAATATCGATATCACGTTCATATTCTTTTCTTAAAAAAACCAAGAAACCAAAGTATTAAAATTTTTCCAAATTAAGAAATAATGGGAAAATACAGATTTTTTTTTGTCTCTTTTGGCAACGAAAAAAAAATGTTTCACACCTGTATAAATTGATTTTTTACAATCTAATCGATTGCACAGTGTGTCGATAATGAAAACTCGATGAAACGACAAAACGATCGCTTGATAATGATCAGCGAACATCCCATAAAGGATATAAAGGTGGGAGGAGGGAGATCCTTCGGCTTACAGACGAAATTGCCGATCGAGTTATTTTCCGCATAACCGGTAGTACAGCCATGATTATTTCGGCGAGTGTCTGGCCAATGTGCAACATTCACGATCGGGTTTGCATATCGATGAGCTCCATAAATATTTATCATTAATTTCAGGCGCGCAACTAATTCTTTATGTGTTGCGATCGTGAGGATTAATCAGTAATCAGTTCACGTCGCCTCGTTTGCGTCACCTAAGTTTTTCTTTTATATATATATATATAAAGCCATTCGTCAACTGCGATCGCATTGATTTATATCTCAACGTTACTGTTTTTCCTTTATCAATTTTTTTTTTACAAATATTTTCCATTACTAATTAATATCGAATATTTTCGCAACAATCGAAATAAACAGAATTTATATTTTCTTTTTAGAAAATTTCCTTTTTTTCCTGAAAAAAATTTGCCCGTTTTGATTTATATTAAATTAGCATTAATGTCTGAAATTCCTTCTCCAGACAACATTGATATTTAGTAATATTTAGTAATATTTTGTCACTCTAGTAACTTTTTATTGGGTTTAAAAAGATTTTTCCTTCATGCAAACTCAAAATTGACAGCAATATAATAATACTGCTGTTAATGTTAAGTTTGCATGCAGGAAAAATCGTTTTAAACCCAATAAAAAGTTACTAGAGTGACAAAATATTACTAGAGAGTTCTTAAAGTCACTAGAAAGTTTTACAAATTACTAAAGTAAATATTACCAGAATGGGACTGAATTTTTTTTTATTAAATAGCCAAAGATTGTTACTGCAATGAAAAACCAAATAGAGTAACCTGTAGACTGGTATTTTGCGCTAATAACAGACAAGAAGTAACTAGAGTGACAAAAAAAAGATAGTTATTTTTAGACAGAGTTTTTCTAGAATATTCAAGTAACTAAAAAGTTACTACTCTGGCAGAATATTGCCAAAGTAACTTAAAATCCAGAATATTCTGTGTAAATATAGTTAATAAAATGTTACTAGAGTGACAAAATATTACTACAGTGTTCTAGAAGTCCAATGTTTTTTGTTAGATACTTAAAAAGTTACTAAGCTAAATAGAATTAGAATGAGACAAAATTTTTTCGGAGACAAAAAAATAGTTAACAAAATGTTACTATAATGATAAAACCATAAGAGTAACCTGAAGAAGGAGGTTTTCTTGTGCTAATAAAATGTTACTAGAGTGACAAAATATTACTAGAGTGTTCTTGAAATTTCAAGAAAATTTGACTAGAGAAATAAATAAATTTTTGCTAAAATAAATAAATATTAAATAATAATACTAAATACCATTATAATTATCGGAGTAACTTTAAATCCAGATTTTTTGTGCTCCTACTAAACAGCAAACATCACGAACACTCTAGTAATATTTTGTCCCTCTAGTAACTTTTTACCAACTATATTTAAACAGAAAAAACATTATCGTTGATATGGAATAATATCACAACAATCAAGATAAAAAAGAAAATGTATTTTTTTGAAAAAAATATTCTTTTCTTGAAATAAACGAAATTTTCCATTTTTGATTAATATCAAATTAGTCCTATTGACACGATTTTCTTTTATTGTTTTTGTGCTTTATATTGGCCGGTAGTGGGACCTCGTTCTGTATTGCAGTTTTTGGTCTTCGCCCTCGATATTTACATATCTGTTCATTTTGGAGGACGTATTCACATTGGAGTGTACATTTAGAGGGATATATATTCTATTGAGGGCTGGCATGAGTCCAACTGTCCAATATTCCTGCGTTTAATAATCTCGTATGAATCTTTTCACCAAAGCGAAAAGCTCATGTTTGCTAACGAAAATGAAAGGTACAGAGACTCAAACGTATCACACTTGAAAAAATTACTAACCTTTGACGTTAAACTAAATATATAGTAAATTATATGAAGAAAAAAAAGTTTCATTTTCCTTTATGTTTTATTACTACTTTAAAATTAAGCATTTTCATTTTATCTCTCTTGCGAATAAATGCACCCTGTGAAATAATTATATAGTTTTGAACAAATAAAACGTCGGTTGGAATTAATTTCATCTTTGATGTTGAACCAACTTTGTGCTAAATAACTAATGGATTTTTTTTTCGAATATGTATTTAAAAATAAATTGAAATTTACTGTTTTACTTGTAGACCTTCTTTCCCAGTTGGCACGTAATCTTGCGGCAATCTTGCCGCTTACTATATGTAAAATAACAAGACGAGTAATTTCTTCTATTGCAGGAAAAAGCTTTGTTCATTTCTCGTTTAGCAAAAGCAGTTTACGAGAGTCATTTAATGTATTTGCAAATGTGTCTGACATGATTTGACCCGCAACGACCAACACACACACACACGCTTCTGCGCACAAGAATGTGTCCGTGTGTGTGGTCCAAACCAAAGCCCTCATAAACCCCGTATTATCAAGTCAGTGTCATGGCTGACTAGTGACTATATACCCGCTGTATTTTAATTAAAGCCTATCAATTCAACTAGTGTACTGACTTCTCCAGATAAAAGGCGAATTACTTTCCATTTCATTATTTCACATCCATCCGTATTTAAAAGACTTAATTTTCTAATTGTTCCACATCAAAATGAGATTTCAAAAAAAAGAAATTTTAGTATAGGTTTGCTTCTAGTAATCTGTAGGGCATAAAACATATAATTATATATTCCACAAGAGTTGGTGAATTTAGAAGAAGAACAAGAGAGGAAGAAACAGAATGAGGGAGGAAGGGGGGGGGAACATTTTGGAATTCGCAGAAGTATCGGATTCTGAGGGCTTTAAAAAAAATTTATACGAATTCAATGTATGGGACGTTAATAAATGTAATGAAGGATAATTGAGTTTTCAAATCATTCGTTTTGATTACATCTACGGACAGCGAGAGACCGGTGGGTGAAACATAGGGCAAGGTAATTACGGACCGCCCAGTCCAAAAGAGCAGGTGCCTGTCGGCCTCAGAATCAAGGTGTGAGGTTCAAATACTTGGACCGCCCTAGGTTACCTTCTAAACTGGCAGGTTCTGGTCGGCGTTTGGTTCAAGGGAAAAGGAGCATAACTGAAAGGCTACAGAGAGGAAGAGTGAAACGAGAGAAAAAGAGAGAGAGAGAGAGACCTCGGGATACACGCGGAAAGTTCCTCTCGCGTAATCGTCTTGCTTCATCGTCGAGGAAGGTAGAGAGATAGAAAAAAGGAGGCAAGGATCACTGTCTCAGATCTCAGAATCTGCAGTTCATGGGAGGAGCTCTTGTGTTGATGAATTTTATTGAAGTTCTTCTTCTTCTTCTTCTTTTCTATAGAGCTTGTGGATGAAGAAAAAAAATCAGTACCCCGTATATACGGTACTTTTTAACGATTTATTCAGACCTCTTTTTATGAATTATTCACAGCTATAAATTTACCGAAATGATATTCTAATAACAGTTTCCAGCTTTGAGATCTGATATGCAAAATTTACTGTTCATATGGCGTGCAATATATTTTTCGCGCAGGGATTTGTTCCAATGCGATATTATATTCGGCCTCATGCGATGTATTTCTATAACCAATATGAGAAGTTATCACCCATGTCCAACATGTGACATTTTCAAACCCAATAAACTCCATATTATTGTTACATTTCTCAATTATATTGAAATCATTCTGTGATTAAAAGGAGAGGATTTAAAAATTTATTTTCTTTTTTCGAAAAGAGAAATTCGAACTTCAAGAGTTGAAATAGGTTTGGTAATATCATTCTAAAAAAGGAATAACACCTATAAAGAAAAAGGCGAGACAAGAAAAAGATTTCACGAAGAGCTTCAATGAAATATCTAAGCCACCCATAGTGTCTGCTATTGGTGGACATTAAGTCATTATTGATTGGGTGTTTCCACCATGTCGCCACAATGGCAAAAATATGAGTCTATTTCTCACGGATATTAGTCATTGTCGTTCGGTTCTATTGTTCAAATATTTTTTTTTACAACACCGCACTTGTTGATTAAAATTCCACAAGAATTTTCAACCAATAAATTTTTTTTTAATGAAAAATTCCGACAATTTCAATAGAAAAATAAACATCTCAAATAATAATCAAGAGAGGTTAATATTCTGTGCAAAATTTTCTAGACATTTATGAAAATAAAACACTTGTCTGGAGCCATTAATAAATAAAATGTCAATAATAAATTTTATCCTCGACTTTGTCTTTCGTCGCAAAATTGCAGTCTTTCAATTTAGTTGAGATAATTTAAATTTATGTAAATGAATGTCATTAAAATATTATAAATTCTATTAAAAGGTATTACGACAAAATTCATAATTTGCAAAATCTTCGCACAACTGTGAATCATGTAGCATGTTATACGCGAGCTATAAAAATGTCATGAATTATGACCAATAGTGAAACTACCTGTGGTGTTAATCCCTCGAAGTCTGTAAAACAAGTGAATTTAATTATATCTAACTAGATAATCAACCCGGCACTGTTTACATACAGTATATCAGTTGCATGAAATACATTCCTTTTTTCCCTCTCATTTTTTTTTTTTTATATTTCATTTAAACAGTTTAAAGCCGAATGATATATTGCCGGTCCATTAGACGGGTATTAAACTCGAAAGTAATAGAGTCGTAGGTTTTCTCTTTTTTGTTTTTTAGCTTTTTCGCGCTCATAAAAAGACGTTAATTACTTCGTATACATTTGAATTTTACAAGTAAACTTGCTGTGAATGGATGAGTATATATATAGGCATTGTCGCCATTTACCTGAAGGCGCGTTATATCGCGTTTTTTTTTTTCCCCCTTTCCTGCCAATCGGTAGACTTGCGTGCCGTCCTTGAATAGAGATATATTCTCGATTGCCTTAATGCTCAGTATATAAAAAGACGCGGCAAAACTCGTATAAGAATTGAGAAATATAAAATCCCTGTCTAATTTGCTGTTGGTATATATTTATAAAAAGCAAAATGTCTGAAATCCCGCTTCTTCAGACAATATTGACGTTATTATATTGCTATTCATTTTGAATTTTGCATGAAAGGGAAAATAGTTTAAAATCCAATGAAAAGTTACTAGAGTGACAAAATATTATTAGAGCGTTCTTGAAGGCTTTAAGCTTCAAGAAGGTTTTATAATTTACTAGAGTAAATGTTACTAGTATTGGACTAGATTTTTTTATGAACTAGCAAAATAAAATGTTACTATAATGACAAACAAAGGACAGTAACCTAAAGACCAGTTTTTAGGCCAAGGTAACTTTAAATCCAGAATTTTTTATGTGAATATACCTAATAAAATGTTACTAGAGTGACAAAATATTACTAAAGTGTAAAGTAAGAAGGAAAAATAGTTTTTAACCTAATAAAAAAATTACTAGAGTGACAAAATATTACTAGAGTGTTCTTGATATTTCAAGAATACTTGATATTTCAAGTTACAAAACGAAATATAACTAGATTTAGACTGAATTTGTGAAATTTTTTGTGTGAAATAGCTAATAAAATGTTATTATAGTAACTAATCTACTGGAGTAACCTAAAAACAAGGTTATTTTGGCGCCAAAGCTGACAGAAAGTTACTAGAGTGACAACAGTTATTAAAATATTACTACTGATGGAATATTACCAGAGCAACTTTATATCCAAGATTTTTGTTCCTTTACTAAACAGAATTGTCTTAAAAAACACTCTAGTAATATTTTGTCATTCTAGTAACTTCTTGCTGACTATATCTAGAAAGAAAATTCTGAATTTAAAATTATTTTCGTAATATTCCATCACTAGTAATATACACCCGATAATAAAAAGTTACTAGTGGGAAAATTTTACTCAATTAACTAGAGATTTAGTCAGTTGAACAAAATTCTAAAGTAAGAAATTGAAGAATAAAACTGGCTTACACTTGCAAACAGACGCACTGACTTTTCCGTACACGGTCATCTCACTCTCTCGCAGGGAAAAGTTCACAATTTACGTGAATCTCCGAAGTTGTTCACGATATCGTAAAATTGCTATATTGTGAAACAGGAATGTTTTTTTTTATTCTTGGGTATCGGGTGTTTTGTCGTATCCTTTAAAAAAAAGTTTAAGTTTATCCTCGCTTACGGAAGGAACTATAAAAAAACAAAGCAAATAACTAACTTGGTATTATAAAATTGTTTTTAATTTATCCGTGTAGAAATTGAAAATTGGTCCTAACCGGGCCTTATCTATTTTGCCCCTTTATTAACTACCCGTTTCCATTTTTTTTTTTTTTTTTGGGAAAAATTTTCACCTATGGAAGAAAACTAGGTACCTGTACAATTTGATGTATATATACGGATATGTGATCAGAGTGACTATGGAACCGATACATAAATACATATATAGTTTTTCATTACACGATGAAATTGCAGGCTAACCTAGGATCGAGTTTCCTGTACCAGCCAGCAGCGCGAGATACTATTTAGTTTTTATTGTTGTCGTAAACTCCCGAGAGTGGAAGGCTCTTCCCTCCCATTCCCCCTACACCTTTACGAGTGAAACCGAACTTCCGAAACTTGTTCAAAAAGTACAATGCGCTTTCGGGCTTTGACACGACTTACAGAATAGTAATACTTTGGAATACAGATTTTACTAAGCCTCAGGAATACGAGTTGTATATCGATGCACATTGTGCCACAAAAAAATCACATTTTCTCCAAAAAAATCTATCTTAAATGCATCTTAAATTTTACATGAGTTTCTATATTGTCTCCTTTTTCCAACATTAGAAGTCAGTTCTTAACTTTTGAGATGAGCGATAAAATCTGTTTCAGTCGCGGGAATAAAAATCAAAGGCTGTGGAACTTTTATTCTCTTTCCAAATTTCATTAGATTGGGTTAATTTTGCGAAGAGATTTCAATTTCTCTCTATAATAATAAGTTAATTAAAAATTTGGGGGGGGGGGGTTTAAAAGGTAGAGAAAGTGCATTCATCCCTATAAAGAAAATAGCGAACAGTGTAGAGACTGTTGATAATTCAATTCTTAAGGGTATCAAACATACAACCCTTTCATTAAGTGTACCCCTTTATTAGTGCCAGAATCAGGAGACGTAGAGATAGGTAGAAGGCATATCGGGTAGGGTAGAACGTTCGAAATTACATTCACAAAGTACGTATAAGCAGAAAATATATATATATGGATCAATAGATTCCGCATGGACCCTCTTTAATGGAAGTTTATCAGTGTGCTGCCACACCGACATTTAACGAACCGATGAAAGCGCGTGCTTTTACTATCGTGATAATGGCAGGCATATATCGCTACAAATCGAATCATACCACGTTCCATTTTCCTGATTCCATATTTTATTCAATTTTCGAAAAATGCAAGGAATATTAGTCATATAAAATTGCTCACATATCGGACAGCCTCATCGTTTATCAAATTTTTTATTAATATACAATTTTATTTTCTATTTTCTGCGCATATATAATATATAAAGATAGATTTTCAATAAAGGCTAAAAATAATCAATTTTCCTTCTTTTTAATAATTTAACAACAAAAAGAAAAAACTATTCTTGTAACAATTAAATAGACTTTATAAACAAGAAAATCCAAAGCTAGTTGGGATTAAAACTACACCTAGAAAAAGGATACATTTGACTCAGAATCTACTAAACTATTTATTTGGTTCAAATGAAAATTGATTTGGTTCCAATTGAATTTATTTCAAGCAAATAAATAGTTTAGTAGACTGAGACAAATATTGAACTCAAATAAATTATATTTCCCACACAGCACGATATCTTCCTGAAAGCTTTCAGGAAGCTTCCTTTGAAGTGAGGCTCGGATGGAAGCTTCCTGAAAGCTTACAGGAAGCTTTAAATGTCCGACTCAAGGAAGCTTCCATTGGAACCCCAAGGGAACCTTCCACTGGAATCTCAAGGGAAGCTTCCCCAGGAAGTTTTAGGAAAGATTTCCTGGAACCTTAAGGAAAGCTTCCCCAGGAATCTCGAGGGAAGATTTCAAGGAAGCTTTAGGGAAGCTTCCCCAAATCTTCCAGTGGAAGGTTCATTTTAAAAGTTTTAAAGATTTTTTCCAGGGAAGCTTTCCTTGAAATTTCAGTGGAAGGTTTTCTTGAGCTTTCAATGGAACCTTCCTTAAAGCTTTCTTGCAAGCTTCCCTCGAGATTCCTTGGAAGCTTCGCTTAAGGTTCCAGGGAAGCTTTTCTTGAGATTCCAGTGGAAGGTTTCCTTGATCTTCCAATGGAAGCTTCCTTAAGGCGGGCATTTAAAGCTTCCATCCGAACTTCACAGCTTCCTGGAAGCTTCCAGGAAGATATCGTATTGTGTGGGTTTTGAGTTAAAATAAAACATTCCTCTGGGTTATAGAACGAACAAATAAACCGCAATTTTTCACTAGTTGAAAAGAAAGAAGAATTTAATTCGAAAATAGTTTATAATGGTTGATAATAGGAACCCGCATTTATATATTCAATATATTCACACACCCGAGAACTTTTGTATACAAAATGAGTTCACATGGCGAGGCACGAAGCGGGCATCAGACAAATGGCAAGTTAAAGAAACAAGAGCCGCAAGTCGAAGAGAAAGGAAATAGTCAATCACGCAAATGAGGACACAAAACAACTGCGACGCACTGTTTAATTGGTGCACCGTTAATTATTAAGAGCCCCTTTCTCCAAATTGAATCAACCATTATCTTTTCGATTGCAAATTTTCGCAATCGAGACAAAAATTAAATACTCCAGTTCCTACAAACTTAATTTATTAATATATCAACGAAAAAAGAAGTGAAAAAAATCATATATTTAAATTTCGCCAATTCAAAAGCAAAAAATAAATGCCATGTATAAGCAAAATTAATTTTACTCCCAACGATAATCTACGGCTTTGACGATCATATATAATTAAAAAATCATAATAATATTACGAACATCTTCTTTCGTTGAGAGTAATGTTTCATATATGTTGAATGTGGACGAAGAGCACCGTTGCACTTACCGAGGGTGATGTAAAAAACCAAATGATTTAGCCGTCGGTATATGATGCCATCGTGTGTGGAACGTGGTACAAGTCTCACGGTGTTAGCGGGCCAATAAATTTCACCCAAAAAAAAAAAAAAAAAAAAAAAAAAAATTACAATTCTGGCCCAAGGTGCTCATGCGAGTAACCTGTCGTGAACAGAATAAAGAGAAGGGGAAAGCAGAAAATCAATTTTTGTCCCAAAAAAAATGCCCTATTTAACTAATAAGTCCAATTTTCTGTAAAATATAGTATTTAATTTGGTTCAAAAAAAAAAAAAATCAGTTTTCATTCTGCAATGAAAACAGAAACGTCAAACGGTGTTTAAAGTTTTCACGATCTTTTTACACGGTTCGTGTTGTCTCGTGACGGAAATGTGAATTATTGTTAAGCACGCTACTACATTTTCAGAGCTTGCAAAGTGATTACTTTTCATAAAGACGGATTAAGCTTGTTCTCATCTTCAAAAAGCAGAAACAACTTTTGCTAGAGACAACTGTAAGCTTCTGATGCTATAACTTTATCTCTCTAAATGAATAAAATTTCAATTCCCCCCCCAAAATAAAAAAAAAAAACATCGAAGAGAGAGAGAGAGAGTCTTTTCGAAATAGTGAAAAACTTTGTTCAGAATCAGAATTGCAACAGAATATAATTCCTGAAATTCCAGACAGATTCTTCAAAATTCCAGTCAATATTTTACTAACTCTGTAAAGTTTTATTGAAACTTTTTACTCTCTAAATTTAAAATTAAATTAGTTAAAAAGAACTAATTTGATAGAAAAAAGTCAGTCACTGATTTGAATAAGTAGAAAATCAACTAAACATTTAGCTAAAAATAACTAATTATTAGTTAAATTATGGTAAATTACTATTAAATTATTATATTATTATTATTAAATTATGTTAAAATAACTCAAATTTCTAGTAACTAATTCAATTAGTCAGATTTGACTATTTTTTCTGATGTTTTACTACTGAAAATTAGTAATTATTTTAATTAGTTATTTTTTACTAAAAGCTGAAACAAAAAGTAAGTCTAGATATTACTAACTCAATTAGTTATTTGTAGCTAATTTATATTTAGAGAGATAATTATATTTTAACCTTAATAAAATATAATTTTAAAATAT